>SAYR01059500.1:232756-343673 GCA_004382745.1 Argopecten irradians irradians
ATATACCACGTATGTAACAACTAATCATCACGTAAACAGTGTATAATCCCAATTGTTTAGCAATATTCACAAGGTCACCTTAGGAATATCCAAGGTTTACATATCCACGGTTACTTAGCATACATTCAGGTTTATACATAATCTACTCGGGCTAATACAACCTGAATCATACTAGGGTTGTCTACCATACGTACCAAACGAGGTATCAACCAATATACTAATCGGATCACTTTTATATATCACCCCAAAAGATTTACATATCAAAGTAACCATTGAATTATATCTCCATCATGGTTTACACTATCCACTCGGTAACCTTGAATATCTCCAAGGTTTACTCTATATCCAAGGTAACACATGACCTTTATCCTACCTTCTCAACATATCAATCGAGCATAACCTTGATATCCACGGATCTTACACTATGCCTGCATAAAATCAGCTGAACTATCCAGGTTACATAAATCTGAGGTTACACCTTCAAATCCGAAGTGTTAACATAAATTCCAAACCGAGTATAGCCCATTATACTATGCAACATGATTCAACGACTCATCCCGATGTCGGCGTATAACCCATAGTATCTATCCCAATGGCTTTACATACTCATGATTAACCTATGATGATATCCACATAAAGAGTTATACAGTATCCAATGCATAAAGAAACCTTCATGAATATCTAGACACTATTACACATGTACCATTGCCTGTTTAAACCTATAAGATATTACACCCGACTACATATACATAACGACTACCACAGACTATGATATTATTCACTAAGTATAGCTATCTTACTGAAACTCTACTTTGTTTGCCACATTCTGTAACATCCTTGAGGAGCCGTCGCCAACCTCGTGCTAAAGCTGCCGCATTTCAGGGCCCGTTAAATCCTGACAACACAGTACTACTGCAGTATGCTACGGCTGACGGACAGGCACCTATTCAACATGCTACCTCTACTTGAAGCCTTCAAGATATATACCGTAAAACTAAATATATCAGTCATTAATACTGAAGTAACAAATACATACCACTCTCCTAAGAACACGTTATATAAACATATGTAGCTCATCATCAAATTATATCAATTTGGTTATGTAGCTCCTAATGATTAGAAAAATCAAGCAACAGCCAATCCAATCTTCAAGATAGTTATACCGAGAAATTCCATTTCTATCCATCTTTAGTATAAACTAAAACAACCATTAGCGAGGCAGCCACCCAGTCAAAGTCACTCTAGCGATGATACCTGCAACAGTATTAGCATCACTTGTGATGTTTAATATAGTCCTAAGTAATAGTATCATCAACATGCTTACTCTTAGAACCAACTTAGAAATACTAAAAATAAAAAGCCAAATCACTACCCAAGTTTGAATTCTTTGCCAATCGACATAAACATCTACATAATTAGAATTGCTAATGATGACCTATAACCACAAGTATGCTCAATCATCATCACAATACATAATGTCACGAAGATCCAAAATGTATATTTATATAGCAGAAATTAGTATGTCTACTAAATGACCTTCTTTTGACCTCGTCAATTCTACTTTGCTCGTCTAGTCCCGAGGCGTCTATGCTCGAACAGCTAAATCAATTTACTTGTTAACAATTCAAATTCCCAACCCTACTAATGGGGATCCAAGCTTGCTTAAACTATTGCAATTATAATGTGTCTCATATCCACTTCTACTAGTCGATCCAGAGTACAAGCAGTTAATTCATACATGGGAAACTACGCTAATACATATAGACGCCCCTTTTGCACCCCATCCTCAGGCCCCAGGATATCAGTCGGCCTGATCTCAGCCCATTATTTGTTTTACTATATTAAGAAATCACCACCTATCTAAAGGGATAACGCTTAACCAGTATATAGCTCATAAATATAGTGGTTGCACATTCACTACAACCAGCTTTGTTAACACAGAGAAGCAAGTAGATATTATCAATCTGAAATAAGATAATAATGTTTTTCATTCTCTTGATCGTTTCTTTCTCTTTATTGTTGTTCATCCTAAATGCCAATATAGCACACCCTATCATCTAGACTACCGTCCCCTCAGACCGCCCACCCGAGCGGATCAGACCCCCATCATTTGCTCTTAACAATTTATGAATTCCCCTAACCTATATAACGAATACTAACAATTCATGCAGTTATGTCTAAGTGCATTTATTCTTCGATGTCACAATATAGCCCTTATCAGGCAGAAGTAATGCTCGTCTTCATTAATGACGCCGTAAATCTTAGTCCCAAATATGAGCACCCATGATCTAGGACCCGCCCTCAGCGCCCCCACCGCGCGGGACCGACTGATGACAGCCCTAATCATTGATGCGACAAATTTACTGTAATAATCCACACCCTATTAGGGATGCTACAATTTAGCCATATGCGTGCTACTTAATAACTACAATCAGCTTACTGGTCTTATCAGAGATATGAAAGTCGTTTATATTGATAGAAAATAGCAAATATGCCCCCTATTGTGACACCGCCCTACAGCCCCCGACCCGGGTGTCAGCCCATCACTTTGTACACATATTTGCGGAAATATATCCCTCACACTTATTTATACTGCCCACTACATACAAATCTGCATTTATTGAGCTGCATATTCTTCAGCTTAGTTTCACGGATGAGCAAGTCGCTTTATATCAGGCTGAAAATACAAATGCCAAATATGAACCCATTTGAGACCGACCCTCATAGGCCACCGTAGAATGTATCAGACCCAATCATTCCGTACAATATTCTGAATATACCGCCACACCTATTAAGCGATGCTACCAATTGGCAATGACCTGGCACAGCTAAGCTAATTACCTACGTCTTAGTTCAGAGACGCAAACACGTCGCATCTGTATATAAAATATAGCCAAAAGTTTACTACCCATTTTAGCGCACCCAGCCTTCAGAGCCCTCATTGGCAGCTGATTCGGTCAGCCCAAATTCATTTCAAGCCTCACATATATTCCACGTTACAGTAGCCACATAACAGCAGCATGCTCGCACCAGCTCGCAATTGTTGCTGATATATCCGACAACCCTAGCTCGGATGCTATTTGCAGCAGTCGAATGACTCAAGTATGTAGTGCACATCAGCCGCTACGCGGTAGCACGCCGCGACAGCTGTTACGCCGTTATATCCATCTATTGCTCTAACCTTTCGCGTCCACCTTTGGCACCAAGGGTGGAGCTTAAACAATCTTAGATGTAAACCCATGGACATCGTACCTGTGAGTACGCACACTGACGTGACAAAAGACCAGTAGGTACATCTAACTAAGCATTTCATTAATTGGTCAGGTTTTTTCCAGGCCACCTCCTGGCTTCCTCCCCACATCTTATGCTCTCCACAACTTAACATCTGGCTAATTGGAAGAAGTTTGTATAAGTTATATAAGATGCTTTCACATTGAATATGTAAAAACATATTTTAATTCAATATATAAAAATAGGTTTACCTATTTACGGTCATTCTTCCATCTTGTATTCGTCCAACTGCGCCTCCAACTGTTCAGGCCTCTAAATATATAGGAAACTAATTCAAGTAAACACTAATGTAACTTGTATAAAATCTATTAACTTAAGCAAACCATTCACATTAAAATATATGATCTTAAAAATTTCTAACACTTGGAAAATAACCAGTTATTTATCAGATGTACATGTTATAAATCAGAGCTTAATAGATTTCGTTTATTAACATTATAATTATAAATTAAATCATGATTGCAAGGAGAAAAGCGAATATAGAACAGAACATGGACTATTTACATAAAACAGATCAAGTAAACTGTTAAATTCAACATAGATTGGTACAATAATAGACAGAAATTATTGTAAGCACCCAGTAACCTCCCCCCTAATATTACTGGTAGTATAAAGACAGACAAAGCATGATGGCTATAGAAGACCTGAAAACCTTTCAGGTCAGATGACCTATATAATAACACAATTTATGTGATAATGGTCTAACAAAATTTAAATACAACACAATCAGCTAGAAATATAAAAGTTGTTCTGAAAGAACAGTGTTTCCTATAGCTAACACACACCATACCTGTAGTATACTAGCGATTCGCTTGGTTGCTGAAGCCTTCGCTTCCTCCTCCATACGCCAAAGGTCGAGCGGTGCTGGTGACTTAAAGGTCATTTCTCCAGGCATTTTGTTGTTATTATGATTACTGAGGTATAGACTAGTCCTGTTACAACTCTGCTCAACACCTACAAATAAAAACACAACAAACACTTAGTACATGGCGTTTGTCATCCTCACATATATCTATGTACTATTTCATGTACTGTATCATGTACTATCACTACTATATATTCATGTACTATCTCATGTAGACATGCACTATTTCATGTGATATTTCAAGTTCCCAGAGCTAAACCACAACCTACAGTCAGTACAATATAACATGGTAACTGCCAAATATGGGTTTTGAAATTGGATGTATCTGTGTCAGTAAATGTGGAGGCAGTTCAGGGGGAAAACTGACCAATCACAGATTCTGAAAGACTCCTTTGAAGATATTACAGAGAGAGTGGTTGATGCCCAACTTCAAAAGCAACATAGTCAAGGGGTGGATACAATGTCAGTCGCATGGTAACCCTGGAGTATTGGAGAATAGAGTGAAGGTGTGATCATGGTTGAGACATATCTCATAATTCAGATTAAAATTAAGTGGTCCAGGATTGAGCTTAGGGTTTTATCTTGTTTTATGTTTAAACCCTATCAATATTATGGTATATGTAGATTTTATAAGTAGGCAGGGATCAATCTAGGTTTTGGGGGAAACTGCCCTTTTCAAATAGGGGAAAAGTTTGGCGAAATATAGGGGAATTTGAATCCTCTTGTATTTGGTCAAAATTATATTCATTTTGACGAAAAATACTGTAAAACAAAACTAATTTTATTTTAAGATTTAAGTAAAGGCAAAGATTTTAGGCTCAAATAAATGTAAAATTTGAGTTTATTATAAAATATGCAGTAGCTGTATGATAAATATGAAGAAATTTGCAAACAAAATCTGAAAAAAAAAAGAAATAAGTCACAGGGGAATTGTGTTATAAAAAAGTCATATTTTTTAGCTACAAATGGGGGAATTTTTTAAATCTTCAGGGAATTTTTAAATCTTCAGGGGAATCAATCTCTGAGGGGAAATACCCATAAACGGTAATAAATCAGAGCTAGATTGATCCCATTAGGGATGTAGAAACCAACAAGTAGCCATATGCTAAACCACAAAACCTACAGTCAGTACAATAGTAACATGGAACTCGTCACTTTTTGTATTTGCCATCAGACGATGTCAGCTTCATATTCAAATTACGGAACTGATAAATAAGCAAACTTTTTTATTACAAGAAAAACATATATTCTGTTATCAGCAGAGGAAAAGTGTCAACACACACCACAATTACCATGAACAAAAGAAAACGACTGATTTTGGGAAATGAGAAGCGAAAAATACAAAAAATGTGTTGCTGTTCGACACTCCTGTTCGAGCACGCATCAGATGAGTCTAGGGGTCAGCTTGGAAATGTTTCAATAAAATTTACCCATTGACGATTCAAGAAATGTATATCGTTCAAAAGAACGACGCGTCTAGATTCATATATATTTCACAAATAGGCCTTTATGCGTGTGATGGGGCATCTCAGACATCTGACATATATATAGCCTAGGTATCGCCCAATGCAATCTTCCAATGTAAAAAGAAAGAACTGAAGGGCCGAGTCAGCTTGCAGAGCTTCACGTTTTGTATCGCACGGCGGACTCCACTTATGGTTTTCAAAGCAAGACTTACATGTTTACGAGTAAAACAATATAGTACTGAACTGCTACATTCAAAACACAGCTACAAAAGTTCTCAATTTGTCAGATATCTTTAAATCCATCAGACCAACGTTGACGTTTGTTTATATCCTGACATCCTACTTCCGCTTTCCGCCGTTTGTTCGTCTCGCGAACTTCACGCCGTGTAGTCACGTGATCGCGTATTAACGTGTGTATTGTATGCGGAACGTTTCATTGACGGTCACAAAGCAGGCCGTAATCAGAATAAATTTGGACGTCACTCGTGAATGAAACGACGAAATAGGACGTTTTACCCTTAAAAACGTCATGGGATAATGTCTTGAAGTGGTGGGAGTACAAAAACGTTAGAAAGGTAAACGTTACAAACAACCCAGGAAGTGTATGGCACCGAATGGGGTCGAATGTGTTGTGTTTTGTGCTACTGCTAGGCTAGTAAAACAGACCATTCATAAAAAGACGTGCTTGCTCTAAAAGGCGCAACGTTGCTTGTATACAAAGTTTTTGTTGTTTATACTTATGAAACGTTGACTTTATTTTTGTATAATTTGAATTATTTTTATATATGCTTCAACAGACAATTGATTTACGTCATGTGAAAATGGGGTCGGAAGCGGTCGTTGGCCGTTGTCCTAGGCTGGCCTGAGGTTTGGGCGCGTGTCGTAAGAAATTGTCATATGCCGTCCGTTGATTTGAGATGGATGACGTTTTCCTCATCATCTAGTTTATAGAGTGTTTATTTTTATTGATAAATATTTTTGCCAATAAAATATGGAAATGAATTAATATTCACAATTCCGACATGTACTTAGTGAATTATATGCTTAAATTATTAGGACAATTAGATCTAAATAACATTTCAGTTTTTTGCAGTAAAATGAATGCCTACAGTATAATAGCTGAAAAATTTAATAAACACAACCATGATATATTAGGCATATTTTTGAAAATGATCATGATCATGATTTTATTTGACATTTCACTTCAAAAATAATTTATAAAGATGCTACATTGCTGACAGAGCATAAAAATATGGACAATAAATTCATATTAATTGCCTACATCTAATTAACACAGAAATACATATAAAATGACTACTAACTAATTCCATATGATATACATGTAGAGCATTTAAAGTGTCATTCATATATCTCTATTTTCAGGATAATATGCAATTGATAATTTTAAATAATATATATATACTCTTTATTCTTAACTAAAATAAAACAATAGAAACTTTCCAATGATAGGTAAAAGTGTAAAGTAAGTAGGAAGTGTATTATAACCTGCTGATTACAGAGAAAAATACGAAACTTCTCTGATCCTGTTTTTAAAGATAAAAATTTGTGTGACCATTCGTCAACGTGATGTACATGTAGCACTTTAATACATTGCACATTTCATTTCATTTTCATTTCATCAAATTTATTATATTTTGTGTGTTCAATGTTAATAATTAAGATAATTTACTTACATTTATTTGAATTAGTCAGAGGTGTCTGCATCTCGTTTTAAACACTAGGGAGAAAAAACATTACATACTACAGTTATATAACGTTAAAAGAATTTTTTTCTCCCTCTTTTAAAACCTTGAGATGCTGATTTACACCTGGAAATGATAAGTAAGATGTAACAGCTACATAATTGTTTTTTTCAGATCCTGGAATATATATATGACATTTAATGTAAAATGTTTCAATGAGGATGAGGGAGGTTTTAAAAGGTACAGTACAGCAACTACTATTCTCATTTTCACATAGAGTTTATCTCCCTTACGTTTACTACTGGTATTGAAAGTCATGTTTTCAGAGAAATTGAACATAATTTTCGCTCAAAAAGTAATAAATACAGTATGCACTCACACTAACGAGTAGATAACTCTGTAAATATGACAATATGCACATAGATTGAAACTGATTCAATTTATTGATTAATTCTAAGAAATTTTTTAATCAAACAAATGTAATATTAGAGGTAAAATGTTTATGATGTGTTCAATTATCTAGAATAGTGGAAAGGCACTTTCAGGATATGGGCCTTATTATGACAAATACAGTATTGTATTATAGCTTACTGTTATTAGCAATAGCATGGAAGATGAAACAGTAGATCTTATATATTGAAATAGATTGATACAGCTAGACCACAGCTAAATCATCCTTAGTAAGCTCACAGACACATAGCCCGCCCAATGAGACGACATTCTCAGATATCATCAGGGTTCTCGTTAAAAAGCCGGTTGCCGGCAAAAACAGCCTTCTATTTCCTTGTTTACAACCGACTATTTTTTGTCAGAAATAAGTATTGGCCACCATGGGGGCCTGTGCCCCAACCACCTATTATTTATTTTTAACCATCTATTAAAAACTTAGTGAGAAAACCTTGCATATATTCCATTGTTTTTGCAGCCATTACCAGATGACAACATTCTGACTTAAACATGCGGGAATCTTGTTGGAAACTCCACCGTGACCGATTCTTCTGTCCAGGAATTCACCGAGAATGCATCGAGATCAACGGCATTGTTTGTCACTCCCAAACGCTTCTCAGTGATGGGAGAAAAGGCAAGGCTAAAAGACTGGAAAAACGCCGTACGCTCAACGGGATTTCAGTTGAGGTAAGGAACGTTGATCATTTCAATCAAAAAACTTCATTTTAAATTTTATTTGACTAAAGAAATGTAAAGATTTTCATGGTTTCAATCATTGATCTTTGATTAATTTGATTCATCCATGAAATCTATTTTATTTGATTTGCCAGCACTAATATAAGATAAGATTAGTCACAGTGTAGTTCCATGACGTCACAATCTGTACTTACCTTCAAAGGAAGACAACTTAATCTGTAATATGCAAAGACAGAGTCATTGAATACGATGACAATTAAATAATTATTGTTTGAACAGAAAGTATATTGATTCCGGATCCTGAAGTTCAGTAACCATGAGAGTATGTGTACGGGACGTTGTATAGCGAGGGCACCTGGGGCAAGTCAGGACCTGCTGCTGACACCCTACTAACAACAGGAGACCAAGCTCATGCCGACCACTGGGAATATTCACCACGGTCGAAGGAAACAACATGATGAAGATAAAGCAGATCCCGTCCGAGGACCAGTGGTCAAACGGCGACACGGAGGAAGACGTGAAACCAGACGTCAATCAACTCCAGCTTCAATGCTTCAGCCCAGAGTATGTCTGTCAACAAGACATATACTGCCAGTCCCTCAGAGGTAACCAAGACGATCCTACCACAATTATCTACCCACTCATATCACCACGGTCGTCCCCATGGTGCCACCAGACGAGGGAGATATGGATATGACAGAGGAGGTAAGGTTTGTCATGGTACATTCATAAAGAATTTTTTATAAACCCATTGCCATGAAAAGAGGAGAAAATCATTTTAAGTTTATATCTTCTCTGGCTCACCCTGTTTCATTAGTATTTATATGGAGGTTTGGCTATTTACATGACATTTTCACTTTTATACTTGGTACATATGGTATAGTAAGAAATCAACTGTAGTCATTGAAAAAAAAAGTGTTCAATTAGCATTGTTTTGATTTTGAATATTTTTATCGTAATATAAGGACCTTTGCACTAAAAGTGTCATAGGAAACAATATGTGTATATATATATACATGTACACACAAGTTTGATACCATTTGGTTGATTACTGTAAAATGTGGGAATTAATCCAAACCTTGGGGAAATGTATTTTGTGCAATTGTTGGTATGAACTATGACATAACTAAGATTTCAAGGTTGCCCGTTACTGCTACAATATTAAACTGCTCATTTTAGTCATATGATGATTTGTGTTTATATAGATTGTGAAGACCGCCTCCTCTGGAAGAGGGATTGTAGAGCTGGGTCTGGTTGATGAATTCTTCAGGGAAATCAAGGCCTCTCTAGACGGGCTCAAGAATGGGATTGATCAAACGGCAGGTGCCTTTGTCAGGTAGGTATCAAGGGATGGCTGTCAGCTCAAGAAGGGTTGTTAATTTTAGACTCTCTGAAAAAATATGACACTGTCCTTATAAATCAAAGATGGACACCAAAAGTCACCGTACTGAAAAAACTTCATTTAAATCATAACCTAATTCAAACTGGTTGCCAAAGGTTGTCATGTAAGTTGTTAAACATATTACACTTGATCCTCTTAATGCAAGAGCATGTAAGTCTGTAGAAATAATAATAATATCATTGTCATTATATTAAATGACCCCAAGAATTATCTTGAATTGTTGCAGATTCGAGGAAGATCTCTGTGATTGTAAAGGAGCTAGGCTTAATGCAGAAACTTAAGTACAAGTTGGAGGCCCACCAAACAGACATGGAGCGACAGAGGCAGAAACTCGACCGAGAGATGGAAGGTACTGTGTATTACATAAACTGAAAAAGAAAGGACTGTAAACAGCGAGTTGTAGTGTAGAAGATAATTACTCTATAATGATTAGCTGTGGTGATGAATGCTTGAACTATGAATTTGCATATTACAGAGTTGTCTGCCCTTGAGGGAAGGTTTGATTGTGACGTTGTGTTTGCGAGCGTAATGTCATTTATTTAAGAATATTTACAGTTTGCACTGACATGGACTCAATAACCATGCTTTCTAGTATTATCAATATCAGGGTATAATGATAGCACAACATGTGCGGCGATTCTATTGTTACGGGAATAGCCGATGGCGTAGCAACTTGGGGTCATGAATCCACATTTGATGGGAACATATGAATGACTAGATTCCAATCAGCTGTTCAATCAAATTCGTTGACCATGACGGGAGAGAAAAAAAATATGGGTATTTTAATAAAAAATATGCAACTGCCGCGAGAATAAATAATATTTATTTACGTGAAAAACTGTAAATATATGGAATATATTTTTATTTTGTTGAGGTTTTGAGGGTATAATGGAGCCCATGTAAATTATGTAACCCCAGCGAAGCCATTATCATTATAACCTCATAACCTCAACAAAATAAAAAATCTATTCCTTATAAAACAAAACGATGATGTCACAATGGATATCTGCCTAAGGGATATAACTCTGCAATAAGCAAAGACAGACTAACATCCATAAAAACGAATCTAATTAGAATGTAGTTGTGGGGATAGCAATTACTCTGCAACTTATTAGAAATTTGTTTTCATAATAATAATTTTATGGAAGGCAACTTAGTATAGAAATTTGTTTTCATAATTGTAATTTTATATATGGTCCAGCATCTCAAGACATTTTCTCTTGCAGAACTACAGAGGAAGGTGCGTGAGTTTGAAGCTAAGAAAGCTCTTCTGAAGAGGAAGTCAGAGTGCTTTGAGCAGTTACTGGACATCACAGCTCCTAAAACAGAGCAGAGTTGGGGCGAGGGCTCCTGTTCTCCGTCTGGGTACGGGTCCCCCTCCGGGTTCAGGAGAATCGCTCCAAACCCAGTAGAAAGTGACGCAGGCCAGCTTTCTGTGGTGTTTCCACAGCAGATGTCTTCAGAGGAATCTGTGGTCGACAATCCGACCCATTACGTGATCAATATGTCCAGTGATGCTGCCTCAACTTCCAACAGCTACCCTGAAGATCTGTCCACGACAATCACACAGCAATCTGGTGGTGAAACAACCATGAATTATGTCATTACTTCAGCGCAGGATCTGTCAAAGTCTGGAACTACTGAGGAGTCGACAGAGGATCAAGATACCAATGGAGAAAAAGATAAAACAAATTACACAGTGTTGAAAGATTATTCTTCTGAAATGCACGGGGATGTTAATTCTTCAGGTTTAAAAGTAAAAGTTCGCCGAGGTCGCAAGCGCAAACCTCGAGAGATCCCTCGCACGGATCCTTCTGAAGAATTTGTAATTCAGATGGAGCAGGCGATGGATGAGGACGGAGATTCAGCTCTGAATTATGCAACAGGAACAAATGACTCTCCAGGAGACTGTGCAAAGGATTGTGAGGATGAACACCATTCCAACAGTCCAAAGGACAAATCTGTGGAAAAGTTAGTGAGCAATGAAGATGACTCTGGGTCACCTGAAGGGGAGGCAACTCCTGTCCAGCAGTCTGAGGAGGATGGAATCTCGGGGTACGGCGGTGAAGATGTGACCAATGGGACCAGTGACAATCAGAGCAGTGAGACAAGTCCGAGTAAAACCAGTGTGGATTTCACTGGTGTCAAGGTGAACCGTAGGGGAAGGAAAAGGAAATCCAGGGATGTTCTGCAGGAGGAATCGACTAGTCCTTGATTACATAAATAAGAGAGATTTAGAGATTAACTGACAATGAACTGCCTAATCTGACTATAGAGCTATATAGCTGTCGGTCTCCATCTTGTCAGTGAAAGTTGTTGAGGGTCAGAAAGATGTTTTTTTTTTTAATTTTGAGAAAAAATACTTTACATTTGTTAAATCGTTTTAGAAGGTTTTTATGGCCTGTTGTGTGTGTGAAATGGAGAATGAGTTCTTAGATAGATGTAAAATCAACAAATCATGGCATTTCTTCTCTCACACATCTAAGGCATCAATAGTTAATCGTTATCTGCAGTTTAAATCCTACAAAGAATCACTATTATAGATACATCTTACTAGCAAGAGATTAAATGAAAAACATTTCTATTACATGGATGTAAATATCTTATATATAACAACCCAATATATATGTGCCGATTGAAATTTTTTGAAAATAGATTTTTCTTCTAAACGTTTGTATTAGACTATATTGTGTTGATTGCATATGCTAAAACCAATATTATGAAATTTATTGTTTTTCATTAATCATTTGTGATTTTTAAAGAATATCCTATTGAATTCAAGATTAGCTGAAAAATTTTCATACAATTTATTTGGAAAACATTGGAATTGAATAGAGTGATGAAGTCTAATTTCATTAAATAAAATGTATACCTGTCTAAGATACAGATTTAGATACCTGTTTCTATAGATTTTAAAAACAGTTTTGTTTCAACATAATCTGTTATAATTGAAAAAATGCAATCAAACTTACACATGATATGAATAGACCTGTTAGAATTTGTGTTTTGCGTAGGCTGCAATATTTGAAGTCAACTTCAGGTCATTTATAAGCAAAGTTTTCCTGCTCAACAAAGAGAAGTTTTAAAATTTTCAAAGGCACATGTTAGTAGCAAAATATTAAATATGTATCACTTGAAATCCATTATCAAAACCTGAAATCCATGACTATCAAATGTTTTTTTATTGACAATTCCAAAATTAAGGAAGTTTGATGAACTTTATGATTGTTACAAATGAAGATTCCAGTAAATATGATTCATTATAGAAAAAAAAACATCAATCAAATGTATATTTATAATGAATAATTATATGTAGAAAAGTGGTTGCATTTCTACCATCCATGATCCTTTATAAAGAGAAAAAATAGTCTTTTAATGAATTATCATACTAACCGAAGTTACTGTTGAAAGGTTCGTTATATTCTTTCTAATTCTTTAAAGTTGTAAACAGAATAGTCAGTTTCAGTATTAGCTGGATTCAGAAATGTATAGGAGTGAAAATGATCCCTTATGAGATTTCTTTTTGTTACAATTGTTTTTGAGTTCGAAGGAAGAAAGTTTTTGAAAAGAAAATCTGTCAATATAATCAAAATCTTTGTTGATTTTTTCTACATTTAGGATTAGGAAGTAGAAATGATGTTGAAAAGGTTTTAAAATGCAGATAATAAATACCATGGTTATAGATATGGATGTAATGCTGGACCTTTATTTTAATATGCGTTATAATAATTTGGAATCCTTTGGTTTTAGTTCAAGCTTCAGGAAGCTTATTAGTATACATTTGTTTTTTATAAGTCATTTAGAGTAGCTTGTAGCATCAATGTTGTATTGTGATGGCATTCTCTTTACATTAGAAAGATCATGCAACATTGTGTCATATGTACATATGTTTACAATATGTGTTTGATTGTCATAAATACTGAGTGCTGAATTGAGAGGAAGTGAATTGCTTCTAAATCTGTTCTTTTGAAAAGTTTCCCATTCTAATTAACTAACACATCATTGAATATAGCAATACTATGTTTAGTCTTGATAATCCCATTCCACTTCAGAACTAAAGTTAGAAAAAGGCTTATTTGAAAGTTGATGGATGGTGAATCAGCATTTTTTGTAGGCTAAATTATTTAATCAGATATTTAGATTTGTTTTCTAGACACAAACGAGGATAAAACAGGCCTTCAAGGCTCAATTTGTCTATATTTTATGAATGTGCATCCTCGGTAATCCAGGTGGTGTATAACTAAAGATTTATATCAGTAAATAATATATGTGTGACACCGTTGACGGATATGTCCCTAAGATAGGTGGACGTTTATATGGTAATAATTCTTTGATATCAGAAGGCAGAGATACTACCTGGTATTTTTCTTAAAGATTTTATAAAGATGGGAACCTTTTTCAAATCCTTTTACATTTTTTCAGCCACATATTAATGATAAAGCAGGTCGAAATAACAAGACTTATTAAAGGGGGAAGGGGGGCATTTATGATACATGTATTTTAGTATTTTCTACAACTTTAAAAAAACAACCACTTAGCAATTCTTATGAAAACATTCCTTGTTGATGTATAACATTACTATCAATGTTTCCCTACGTAGGTATTTGATACGACGTTTTAGGTCACTTCGCGAAATACGTCTGTCTTACATATGGTATCTGGTATACTTATTGGTTCTTATTTTGGCACAGTCAAATTTTAATGTTAAGCTGTTTATTAACAGGTTAGCACAGTGACGAATGCACTATTCATGCAGTCTAACGTTGGTGCAAAATATCTTGAGTGAAAAGTGCTAAAATATTATTTACCGATCTATAATCTACTCATTAATTCCTACAAACAGTCACCACCATGTCAGTGTCCAGTGAAATCATAAAAATATCAGCCATACTAAAATAACATTAATCAGTATACAGCAAATGATTCACATGCTAGATTAAGTCTTAATACGGTGGACATATATAAATTCCATGATGTGTGGTTTTGATTTCAACCTGTTGTTCAAGGATATATAATCCCAACTTATTTTATCTTGGTGTCCATATTATGTTATGGTCAAGTGATAATTGGAAAAGAAGCAGTGAAATTTGGAAAAGAAGCAGTGAAATGTTTAAAATTGATTAAAATTCATTATACAATTTTCAAAATTACATACAATTAAGTTTTAGAACATTAATATACTTGTATAGTTCATATCAATGTATTTCAGTGAGGTAATGCTGCCAATGAAATAACGTGGCTGCTAACTGTTTCAAACAGTTTGTTACCAAAATCAAATGCAATAATTTAGAAAACACTTGTCATCTATTTTCAAAAAATCTTTTATATAATATAGTTTAATAATATATGTTATCATTTTGTGTCATTTGGATGTCAACTTTATGTCCCCTTTTGACTCGAGGCCAGGGAAGTTGTAGAGGTTCTATGATACATATTTAGGAAATACACTGAAGACAAGCACTGCCTCGATCAGTAGACTTTATCAGACACTACGACATTGTAGTATGTTATACCTTTATGTGATCAATATTTCTGTATTATATAATGAAATCCGGTATACTTTCTACTATGCTTTTGGTATAAACAATAAAACGTTGTTTTGGAAAATATTGTTTAGCGTTTATTGTTTTGTTGCTTTTGATTTAGCCTGTGCTGAATGAGGAAATTTAGATTAAACCAATTCATGGTTTCTTTGTTGGACTTCTTCAAACCAACAAGATGGTAGTCGTACTCAGATGGTAACCTTTTCCCCCATGTTCATCTCAAATGTCCTACAAAGTAGTCGCTCAGATTAAGGATAACAGGCTAGCAGTGTTCAGTTTGTTTATTTCTGCACAAATGAATATATGACCAATAAATTAACCAAGAAATATTTGGAGATAGTGATGAAGACACCAGCCACAATGCAATATACTGGTTATCTTCTACCATGGATCTGTGCACCACAAGTCACCAATATTATCTTCGTTTAACACTTTCTAATTGAATTATCTGTATGTTTGATTTTTAGGTCATCTGACACGAAGGGTCAGGATGACCTATTGTCATCATGCACCGTCCGCCATCGTGCGCCGTGCGTAAACTTTTCATTCAAACGACTTCTTCTCAATAACCGAAAGGCCCAGAGCACTAATATTTGGCCTTAAGCATGCTGGGATGAAGGGCTACCAAGTTTGTTAAAATAAATGACCTTGACCTTCATTCAAGTTCACAGGGGTAAAAAAGGCTAAAATCTTTAAACAACTTCTTCTCAAGATCCAGAAGGCCCAGGGTACTAATATTGGGCATGTAGCATGCTGGGATGAAGGGCTATCAAGTTTGTTCAAATGAATGACCTTGATCTTTATTCAAGGTCACAGGAGTCAATTTGGCTAATATCTGTAAATGACTATGTTGTATTGTGCCAATAGTCAGATGACCGTTAAGGCCCATGGACCTCTTTTATAAAGCAATGATGATGATTTGTAAATATTTTCTGTGGTCATCAGTTACTAGCTGCAATATTGTAAGCTCAAAAGACTTTTAGACCGATAATGGTGTCGTCTCAGGCTTAGTAGGCCGGATACATGTACGTATATTCGTTCTAATCAGTTACTTGAAGTATGTCCCTTGTGCTCTTACTCTTTTTTTTCAGGTTCTATGTATACATGTACACTCCGCTTCTTTACCACAATACTACTCTAATTGATGGCCCATTAGTCCTAACCAAACATCATTGATATCGTTGGTATTAAAACCAGCACAATACTTGTTCTGTATATTCTGCCAAACACTTTGATTTCGGAATTTCAAGCCCTTCCTATCACACCCACACGGATCTGAGAAGTAGTTACAGATTATATAATCATGGACCCACCAGAGCACCCTAAGACCATTTTCAGACGTTTAAGAGGTCTAGATTAAAAAACGATAAAAATGATATTCTACATGGTACTTTTATATACGAGAAGGGTGGAAAGCCTTAGACTCCAAATTTCATCTAATTTAAAATGCATACTGATTTCGTGGCTGAGGGCACTCGGGTGGGTCCATAATTATATAATCTGAATCTAATGCTCAGATCCCTGTGCCGTTGAAGTCTCGTTTCGACATACAGTAGATCAAAGAAGTTATGAGATTTTCAAATAAAATCTATCAATATCTGTAGCAAGTTGCCAGTTGCAAATTTTGTCAAAAATCATTTCTATTTTTAGTGGATTTTTTATACGGGGATTTTAAGAAATGGCCCATTTGGTGGCCATTTTGAAACTGTCTTTTTTCGCTTTGAGTAGAGCCACCCACAGTTTTACCATTTTTTTACTGATATTGTTTTTACATGGCATGAACTCCTATTTCCAAAAATCTATACGAGAAATAGAGTTTAATATAAGAAAATTTTAACTTCTCAGAGGAGTACATCCTTAAATTGTCATCTCCCATGACAGCTCTGTCTAAATGTCTCGTCTCTTTTCGCAAAGCTTCCTCTTCAACTGTCTCTCCTTGTTTCATATGGCATTGCAAATATTTTATTTCTATTTTTCTTCCACATTATGCAAGGAAGTCTCCATTGTATGCTTTGCAGGTTTGGGTATTTCATGTACTAAATCTGCATGATAGGATTTAGTCTAGCACCGATATCTTTCTCGCAATATCTCCTAGCCTCCTACCTAATTGAACATTGTGTATTGAGATTTTTGACTGGACATGTTTGGTGTCTCTTACGCAAGGTGTGGACAGCAGATGCCACCTCTCTTTGCTGTATCCAGCATCATAGTCTCCCAAATATTTATACTGTTTAAAGTTTACCATCGTTGTAATTCTTAGAGGTCCGATTTGTTGTTCCAACTAAGTCTCTCATTTCCCTTTTCGATATGTATTACTTTGACTATAGCTTGATGTAGGTGTCCTCCTTATTTTGAAATGCTAAAACAGGACACTCTGCTGGGCCTAGTTGTCCTGATCTGTCCTTTCTGGGTCAGTTGAAGTATGTCACTGGTGTTCAGCAAGGTTGTGATTCTCCTCAGTAATATGTGAAATACTGGGTAGACCCAGTAAATTACACATATGGAGATATTTTTTATGTAACTAGAATAAATAAACATTCGCGGGTTCACATTTACATGTAAAACCCCTGTTGAAGATTTTAGGTGGTATCCAGCCCTCTTCAGATGTTTACCCACAACATCGTCCGACTTATGGATAAGGCCACAGGTTCATGAAACCAATCACAGATGACTTTTAAAACAGACTTTTAAAACACCCGGTCAAATTAGGTTTCAGGTTGGTTCATAACCCTAGAACTAGCAGTCTATGTATATTTATATGTATATATGAATCAAAACTCACCATAAGAAAAGTCCTAAAAGGTATATATATATGTTAGATATAATGATTTTGATAAAGCCTGACCTGTCAAAGTGATCCGACAGTTTTGTCATGTTGTAAAAGTTTTATCTTCTATTACGTTAGTGAACAATTGAGTGACGTTGATAAAGCTATGATTATATAACTACCGATACACGGAGGATTTTATATTATATCATTTCGGCTTTAGGACGGTATACGAGTGTAGTATATATGGATTAAAGAAACTAAAACTGTTAAAATTCCATGGAGGTTTTAGGAGTAAAACCCTAGTAATTTTTGAGAGTGCTTGGTCTGTTCCAAGATCAATACTTCTCGCTGAAATCGGGTGATATGCTAATCTTGACTAGGCTTAGAGGTATATTACATGTAAATAAAATTTTACAATCGACAACAACAACATGCTGTTATGGAATTCAGTACCCACCACTGACCAACAATGAACCCGCTTTGTTGCACTGGTTGACCTGAGTTTTATAACGTTCTCCAGCCAAGATGTGCAAAGGTCTTTCTGTCTTAAATCTGATTGTATCCATATGACGTCATCTATCTGAAAAGCAGATTTACTAGTCATTAAGATTTATTTCCATTATCAATGGGTCTGCTCAGATTGAAAACCTATATAAGTCAAAAGATTATCAAACTTCTAAGAAACCTATTTGAATCGTATACAATTCCTGAGTAATAACCCATTATTCGCATTCAATCATCGATAGTATGCCGCCATAATTCGGAAATGAATTGCCAGCACGCTATTACCTCAATAATTTTAAATCAGTCTTCAATGTTTGCTTTATAGGTTTGGATAGTTCACGCAAATCGTCATGATGGGATTCCACTCTGGTCTGGAGCTGATGTCTTATTTCAAGTTTGAAGAATTTGCATTCATTGGTTATAGTTTGGACATACCTGTACTTCTTGTTGACTTCGAGAATCTCTTGGAACTTTTATGGCTCTGTTTGTCAACAGAAACCCTGTAATATGGTCTCATGTTCTACCAGGACTTCCACGACGACCTGTGCCTTTTATTTCCTTCTTTTCTTCTTTTTGTTCCTTATTCTATATTAATTCCTTAGACGTTCAAATGAAAGCCTAAACATCTCCTCTGTTAACAATCTGGCGATCTTCTCTGTTGTGTATTGGAGATTTTGACTTAGGCCTGTTAGGTGTCTTTTTCTTAAGTTGTGGACAACATATATTACTTCTATTCACTGTGTCCTGCATCATAGTCGCCCACACAGCCTTTGTACGCTGCAAAGTCGTTTGCGAAAGTCAGCAGAGTGGATGGGACTTTTTAGTCCACCATCATCAGATGGTGGGCTTTTCAAATCGCCTTTCGTCCGTGGTCCGTCCGTCCTTACGTCTGTCTGTCCGTCCTTTAACAATTCTTGTTACCGCTATTTCTCAGAAAGTACAAAAGGGATCTTTCTCAAATTTCATATGTAGGTTCCCCTTGGACACTAGTTGTGCGTATTGCATTTTGGGACTGATCGGTTAACAAGATGGCTGCCCAGCCGCCATCTTGGATTTTGATAGTTAAAGTTTGTTACCGCTTTTTCTCAGAAAGAATCGTTGCACTGGTTGACCTGAGTTTTATAACGTTCTCCAGTCAATATGTACAAAGGTCTTTCTGTCTTAAATCTGATTGTATCCATATGACGTCATCTACCTAAAAAGCAGATTTACTAGTCATTAAGATTTATTTTCATTATCAATGGGTTTGCTTAGATTGAAAATTTATATGATTCAAAAGAATATTACACTTGTAAGAATCATATTTGAATCGTATTCAATTCCTGAGTAATAACCAATTATTCGTATTCAATCATTGATAGTATGCTGCCATAATTTGGAAATTAATTGCCAGCATGCTATTACCCTTACAATGTTAAATCAGTAGGCTTCTCATTTTCTATATGTTCTATGGAACTGTAGTTCGATGTAGGTGCCCCCTCATTTTTTAAATATCCCCTGAAGGCTTTACCTGTGAAACCACTGTTGACGTCTTCAGGTGGTACGCAGCGATTTTCTGAACATCCTCCGACTGGTGGATAAGGTCAAAGCATAATAAAACAAGTCTAAAACAGTCTTATATTTATTTTGTGTAGTTTTTATGGTTTTGTTAACTGTAGTTGGTCTGTATAGTTGTAATGATAATCAATGTACATTGTATTACAAATAATAGTATTTAAGAGTAAAATATTCTTTATGATATATATACCGCCAGTTTTGATCGGCTAAACAAAAATGTCTTAGATTGGTTCCGTACACTGGAACCTGTGATCTGAGGAAATACTGCATATCTACGTTTCTATTTTCACATGGAATCAAACTCACCAAAACAAAGCTTTGGACACATTCGAAAAAACATAAATTTTGAATATACATGTAATGATTTTGCTAAAACTTGACTAGTCAGTATTGTTCAAAGTGAGTCGACAGTTTTTTCATGATTTAAACTTTGATTTTCTATTACGTTCGTAAACTGCTGAGTGACGTTGATAAAGCTATGATTATATAACTAACGATACGCAGAGAAATTTCTATATGCCTTTGGCTTTTTGGGGTTATACGGGTTATACGAGTATATGGATTAAAGAAACCAAAACTGTTAAAATTCAGTGGAGGTTTTAGGAGTAAATCCCTAGTAATTTTTAAAAGTGCTTGATCTGTTCCAAGATCAATACTTGTCTCTGAAATCAGGTGATATGCTAATCTTGACCAGGACTAGAGGTAAATTATATGTAAATAAAAATTTACAATCGACAACAACAATTTGCTGTTATGGAATTCAGTACCCACCACTGGCCGACAATCAACCCGCTTTGTTGACCTTATGTTTCACAATGTTCTCTAGTGAAGATGTACAAAGATCCTTCTTAAATATGTAAAGTCTCTCTATGACGTTACATATCTAAACAGGCAGAGTTACTAGGCATTATTAGAGCTTTTCACTTTAGTCCTACGGGTGAAAAGACCTATTGTTTTGTTCTGTTTTTTAGTCTTCTGCACAGAAAGTTGTATACAAAGGATCTCCGAAATTGTAAGATACATGAAATTGAACATGTCAGCATAGTGTAGGGCATGTGTTGAAGGTGCGACAGCAGCATTTTTGGTTGGTCAAAAATCCAATATGGCCGCTATGACCTCACCTCCGATTTTTAACTGATGCTAATATCTCGTTAACGGCTCAACGAATTTCTTCCTTATTTGGATGTGTTATGTATTATGACAAATTGAACAAATAACTTATGACAAATGGTACAAATTACATATGACAAATGGAACAATTAACTTATGACAAATAACAAATAACTTTCCTGTAAAATGTCACCTTCAGGTAATGGTCGAAGTTCAAAAGAGCAATTTTGCGGAAAAGTCATTAAGAAATCTTCTTCTCAAGTTCTAGAAAACCCAGAGGCCTAATATTAGGTCTTTAGCATGCTACCATAAATGATTACCAAGTTTAATTTATGAATGACATTGACCTTCATTCATGGTCACAAGGGCCAAAAATCTTCAAAACTTCAGAAAACTTTTTGTGAAGGTCTAGGAGGCTTAGAGACCTAATATCAGGCATATAACATTAAGTTTGTTAATATGATTGACCTTGGCCTACATGTATATTCAAGGTCAAAAGGACCAAAAAACCTGTTCTAGGGGGCCTAGAGACATAATATTAGGCCTACCAGGCATGGGGTAATTAAAAATGTAATGGTAATTAATTGTAGTGCATTACAATTTTTCAAGTAATTGAATGAAATGTGTAATTGAGGCAAATTTCAATTACATGTAATGGTAATTTAATTAATTACATTACAAAAATGCATGTAATTATTACCTAATATTTTTTTTTATTTCTGTTACTTCTACCAATACAGAAAGTCTTAGTATCCATACTATGTAATTTTTCTGATCACACCAATTTTAAAAATCTGATAATTATCAATGTAACCTCCAAAATCCAATGTACTTTGACATAATTGTATAGACCGATGAAATATTAAATATAAATACATACTGATACGAATGTTCTTTTTAATGTAATATTTGGATATTTAAAGTACCTTATTATTTAATGCATATCTTAAATTAATATACATTGTAACATTACATCAATAACCCCTCTAACTCGAACCCGGATTCCTCGAATACACCCTATTCGTCGAACTGGTCGTACGGTCCCGACCGTCTCCCTATATAATCTATGTAACAAAACCCCGGATAGCTCGAACAGCTATTCGTCGAATACTCCTTCTTCCTCGAACAGAATTATGTCCCCGTTTCATCAAATACATAGTATTTACCCATGTATTCGTCGAACAGGTGTTCAGCCCTTGAGATTTTTTTACCTATGTCACATCTGACTGCACCGACCGACATGGATATTTGCTCACGATCTTGTGTTAGATTAACGGTGTCATTATTGCCTACCTACACGATCGCAAGTAGTTGTTTGATGCTAACTTTATTTGAATATTTCAGAAAAGGCATTAAGTTATTGATTTTTCTCTCGTAATAATCTTCGCTGTAAATACGAAAATACGGAAGTTGTTGATCCGTGTTAATAGAAAGTACGCATTGTGAAATGACAAAAGAGGCGAAAGATATTGCTGACGTCCGCCTTCTTATAAAAGTTTATTTTTTTTAAAATTTCTTTGTTGGTTTCATTCAACAGGCTAACACAATTTTATTTATTGAAAGATGTAAACGATATCAAACAATATATGCAAAGAATGTTGAAAGATAGAGTAATTAAAATGTCATTGTCGTGCATTGTTTGTCATAGTTTGAGACCGGACATTTTGACTGTTGATCATGACCAACCTCGGATGAGTCGAATACCCCGTATTCCTCGAACTATTAACCTGGTCCCCTGCTGTTCGAGTTATAGGGGTTTTACTGTATAAATGTACATGGATATGTATTGTATAAAGATAGTTATATTTACATAGAGGTAGAGTTCAGTCCGTGGGAAACTAAAAGTAATGTGTAATTTAATTAATTACATTGGTAAAGCAATAGTAATTTAATAAATCACATTGGTAAAGTAATGGTAATTTAATTAATTACATTGCAAAATATATTACCTGTTACCTGTCGTCGAGGTCTATTATCATAGGCGGTCGTCGCCTCTCTGACCCATCACAAATGTAATGGTATGGTGATGCTATTTTAAAATGTAATGTGTTATGTAATTAATTACATTGCTATGTAATTGAACCCATCCCTGAGGCCTACCAAGTTTGTTAATATGAATGACATTGGTAAAGTAATGGTAATTTAATTAATTACATTGCAACATATATGTAATGGTATGGTAATGCTATTTTAAAATGTAATGTGTTATTTAATTAATTACATTGCTATGTAATTGAACCCATCCCTGAGGCCTACCAAGTTTGTTAATATGAATGACATTTGTCTTCATTCAAGGTCACATGGGCCAAAATCTTAAAATCTTCAAAAGACTTCTTATGAAATTCCAGTAGGCGGCCAAGAGACATTCTGTTAATATGATTCACACTGACCTTTATTCAAGGTCACAGGGACCAGAATCCTACAATCTTTAAACTACTTCTTGTCAAGTTCTGAAAGGCATAGAGACCTGAAATTGGAACTGTAGCACGATGAAATAAAGGGCTACACAATTACTAATTGCTAATACAATTATTAATTGCTAATACAATTACTAATTGCTAATACAAATGACCTTGACCGAAATTCCTTGTTGGTGAAAAGCCCGTGAAACTGTCCCATGACAATTTCTAGTTGATTAATATTATTATACAAATTTTAAATCTAAAAAAAATTCTAATTAGTCCCGTAACTAATAAATAACATATTAACATTTTTGAAACATATCGCAATCTTTATTCAATTTTTGATTAGTAAACAATTATTTGCATTCGAGATGATAATACAATATAATACAATACAATACAATTTATTTTATTAAAGTTTCAATTTACATAAAACAACAAAATACTGTACATAATATTCAAATTTAAAATTGACACCCAGCCTATACATGTAACATAAAGGCTTACGAGACACTGATATCTATAGTATGTACTTAAAAATTCATTCTTCTACTTTACATTTTATAGATTGTGCTTGCTAAAATATTTTGAAGATTGCATTCGTCGATAGTTTACCATTATAATTAGTGGAGGGTGTTGTCTGTACCAACACAACACAAACTTCCCAGGACGAGGAAACTTAGGAACTGAGGAGGCAAGCGTCGAACCCAGAGGAATCAATACCCAATAACTAAAGACCAATGCGACGGCGAATGACACTCGAACTCTCAGACACCATAGTAAGACTAATGACGTAATGCGTTCAGTGGGAAAATACTAGAACAAACTGTCATTTTTAATAATTGACATGGCCGAAAATAGCAATCAAATTTCGACATTTTCTGTTTTAATAATTTTCCCCAAATTTTATTTGTTACGTTTTGCCAACATATTTTTATCATAAATTACAGTTTGTCGACATAAAACATGATTTTGATAACGTTTTGGATCAAAAAGGTAACCTTATTATTCATCTATTTATTGGAAACTTTAATTTAGCCATAGCATAGGCCCTTGGGACCTTTTGATTTTTTAAACGCATTTCAAGGGTTTGCATTAACGTTGCTACATACATGTATATCAGATATTTTTAATAAAATTGGTTTGTGGGCATTTCCATTGTTCGTGAAAGAGGTCCTATATCATGTAAGTTATTGAAAGATATATAGCTTTCTCATTTTTTTTCAAACCTATAAGAAAAAAAAATATTAATAAATAGTTATTTATACCTCCAGCTACTTTACAAATTGGCAATAAAAGAGAGAGAGAGAGTGAGAGAGAGAGAGAGCATAAACATTGAGAAATTGCGGTTGACAAACGCGCAAACAATGTTATATGTCTATATCTTCGTGTAGTTTCGTAGGTTGTTGTGGTGTGTGTAGATGTAGAACTCCAACGTAAGTTATTGAAAGATATATAGCTTTTTAATTTTTTTTTCAAACCTATAAGAAAAAAAAAAGATTAATAAATAGTTATTTATACCTCCAGCTACTTTACAAATTGGCAATAAAAGAGAGAGCATAAACATTGAGAAATTGCGGTTGACAAACGCGCAAACAATGTTATATGATGTCTATATCTTCGTGTAGTTTCGTAGGTTGTTGTGGTGTGTGTAGATGTAGAACTCCAACGCAGATTGAGTGGATGGTACGATACGTTTATTGGAGTCTTAGGAATCGACTCTGTACAGAGATTATTGGCGAGTTAATATACATGTAGCAGTACATCGGGATAACAAATGTCAATATTTGGGTATGAAAGCCAATACCTGGAACAGTTGACCCAACGTAGATGCTGTATTACATAGGGAAACATGTTTACTCATTAGAACTTATCATGTATCATAATTAATTACATGGCTATGTAATTAGTAGTTATACAATGACCCTAACAGAAGTTGGTTTCCAATAGACTTTACATGTACGTACATGTATACTATTGTAAATATGAAACACATGTGCTTGACCTGCACAGTGTAACATACTTGAAAGATATATGTAGATAATTATATATTAGTCCAACTTTCAAACTCTAAAATTCTTATCATTTATATATATTATACCACATTCGTCGCCATGTTATACATTATATCAAATTATATCTAATTTGATATATTATATTAAATTATTTCTAATTTGATATAATAAATTATAAAATTTCTAAAATTCTTATCATTGATCATTATCATATTATCATTATGACCATTATATTCTAAATTACTGAATCTAGAACTGTAGTACGAACTGCATGTACATACATACAATGAAAATTTACAGTTAAGTTAAAATGAAAGTAAGACACTTTCAAATAATTTTCAATATTTTGATTGAAAATGGAATATATATAAAGAAAGTGAAATGATTGATATGAATGTTGCTTGAAAATAGTACAATTATATAAAGCATAATAAGTATAGTATGTAAAACGTAGAGTTCCAAATAGATTATTAAAAACACAGTATTCAAAATATAACTTTAAAATGTCCAACGTAGATATAGAAATGTTTATAAATATGCCGTCGCGTGATGAAAAGTTAATGAGTGTTGAAAGCGATGTACAACCATCTTGAATCCAACGGTGATTCCTTGCACAACAAGGCTAAGAATTATTTAAGATGAGAGTTCCGTGTAAAAATTGTAGAATATAAGTTAAACTAAGTGTAATGAATCCTCTCCGGAGATGAAAATATAAAACACGTTTTCCCTGGCATAAGACTGCATCAGGTATTTCCAAATCTATTGAGCACTTCGAAGATATAAGTTGACGTGGAAGGTGTTGTGTTGACTTCTTCGGATAAGGAGACTTTAGACAAACATTCCGGCATTAGACTGCATCGGCTCCTCCCTATCCGTTGAATATGTAGGTTTTTTTTTGGTTTTTGTTTTGTTTTTGTTTTTTGTGAATGTTTATGTCTTCAAGCACAGAGATATAATTGAAAATTTGCGTGAAATAACACGTCACTATCTCTGACTCTGACATAGCCTGGCATAGTCCTTATAACAATTTTCACCTGGTGTTTAATCACTTCAGGGAACTATCCAGAAAATATACGTATGTTGAAATAATAGATGTTAAGTTTCTTTTGTGGAGATATATATATTAACAGGAACTCCAATGATAGAATGAAGACGGCATACACAAAACGAGTCAAATATAAACGAAGACAAAATAAAGTCAGAATTATGATGGGCTACTGATCCACTTACTGGCGGCGGCATTATAGATGACAGGCGTGGATATATAGCTGTATTCAGGTGTTGGTAGTCATAACGTGGTGGTATGAGAACTCCCGTAGCATGTGATGACGATGGTACCTCGGATGGACTATTACTGTTACTTCCTTTCTTTTGAACACCATATGTTACATTTTTAGTAGATTCAAAATTCTTTTTACACTTATGTGAACATTTGCAATACAATAATATCGACACTATAAATAAACAAATGACACCTATTACTGAAACTAATGGAATAATGTATTGTTGTATACGTGAAAAATTATTATTAATAGGTTCTATAGATGAAAGTTCAGAAATTAACGATGCCATCGATAGTTTGTCCATATATTTTAAGTGAGTAGGTTTGTTACAGCTGAATAGTTAGGGAATTTTTGATGAAAATGTATCCATAAATAGCTCATAGAAATATTTAGATGCTTGTGTGTAGGAAAAGTAATATTTAGTGCACGAGTTGCCATAGACTTTTGAAAAGAGGCTGCCAAAATGATATGATCGCTGGATGCGGGGCATGAATAAGGCACAGTTGTAATTTGTATGGGAGGTTTTACAAGTATTTGTGAAGTTTCATCAGGTTTCTAGCACACAATGGAAAATCTCATTTCTATGTTGGTTGTCATGGCCCAAGAACCATTTTGTATGTGAAAACCTAACGGAAGTTGTGAGTCTTGGACAACAATTGTGACACAATATTTATTAATATTCAACTTATTGTTTGTAAATAGGGCAACTATGCAATGAGTACTTAGATTAATTGGATATACTGCGGAAGTAAGCTGACATTGTTTATAAAAAGGATGGGAACATATACGAGTATCATGGTCATTTAAAACATATATTTAGAAACTTCTGGGTTCACAGCAATAGAAGACGTTTCTAATTGGTATTTGGCAACTAATTTACAAGCTCCACAATCTTGTTGATTTGAAGATTTTGAATTGGAAGGTAGAGGCATAGCTACTGGAATATTAAAAACTTGATATACGCGAAACTTATTCACTGCATCCATTAAAGGTATGGGTATAATAATGATAATTAATGTAGAACAAGTTAAATATTGATAGTATTGCCAAATATCATATTGAGGATTGGATGGAAGCTCTAATGTGCGTGGTAGTCTGTTTAGAATTTCTAACAGTGTTTGTCGAAGTTTAGATGGTGTAATAGTGCTTGGTGAAAGGTGATTTAATGAGAGCATGTTGAGTTGAAGTTTTAAGTTTTGAATGTGAATTATTGCATTTTCCAGAATAAAATAATATAGACTGATCAAGGTCGTAAATTGACCAATGTTTCGTGTGTCTTTAACATATGTTGTATCACCACTTTGTATGATTGTATATGGTCACTATCTGTACCGTCTTGTGCTGTATTTGTATCTGTTTGTGTGGAGGTGTGAACTACCTTGTTCTGGGTACAATCAATGGAAGTGATGTTTGTGTTGTGCTGTTGCTTTTTATTTCTGTGACTGCGAAGTTCCATATGAGGGACAGGTTCATCATCAGAGGGATTGTTGCGTTGATAGGGAAACATGTTTACTCATTAGAACTTATCATGTATCATAATTAATAACATGGCTATGTAATTAGTAGTTATACAATGACCCTAACAGAAGTTGGTTTCCAATAGCGTTGATAGGGAAACATGTTTACTCATTAGAACTTATCATGTATCATAATTAATAAAATGGCTATGTAATTAGTAGTTATACAATGACCCTAACAGAAGTTGGTTTCCAATAGACTTCACATGTACGTACATATACTATTGTAAATATGAAACACATGTGCTTGACCTACACAGTGTAACATACTTGAAAGATATATGTAGATAATTATATATTAGTCCAACTTTCAAACTCTAAAATTCTTATCATTTATATATATAATACCACAGTTATGATAGGAGATAAGTCAATGAATTTTCAATCTCAAATCAACATAGCTATAATCAAAATCAATAGAACCTAAGTTCATTTGACATAGCGTGAACAATATTGGTAATATCAGTGTCACTTGCCTTGAGATCTAGATAAATTCGGTTAATGAGAACTCGCTCCTCTCACTATCAATAACAACATTGGAGGATTAGCCATATCAGAAGTAAGGATACTCATTATCTGGATCAGGTAGATACCATTTTGTATCCTGCTGGGTAAGATATCGGGGTATTTATCATTTATAACATATATTTATTAGATTATGACATATTTTGATTCATTGTTTACTATAAGACTCAATACTGTTTGAACGTATGGGATTACGATATTATCATACCTATCACACAGGCTTGGTTTTTTATTACGTCTGGGGTTATTCAAGGACATATCATTTCCCTCATACCTACACGTGTAATACTGGCTGGTCTAAGGCAATACACTCATGTCACAGCGTCTACAAAATGAATATTATCTCGGTACAATTTTCACTATTTTTTTTCAGAAACTAATCTGGGTTTACAAGATACAAATAACAGGATTTGCTTTGAAAATATCACGTATTTTTGCGGTCGCAGTTTTTTTCAATACGGCGGAAAATCATGTGATATAATTACAATAAAATGTCGAGGTATGAGAGAAAAAACACCTCTTTCATATGTGGATATGAAGGATAGGGATATTCTACCCTCGGGATCACAAAATGTTGTGCCGAGAGTTTTACAACATTTTATGACCCTCGGGTAGAATATCCCTTTCCTTCATATCCACATATAAAAGAGTCTTGTAAGCTTTACTGTTATCACGTGTCCAGGATGTTGAAAACGCTTGTCAATTTGGGTGGATGAAAAACGACGTTTCCAATACAAGAAAACTTCAACTGATTCTCTAAATATAAAGACTGCTTTACTTACAAACAAACCATTAATCCAACTATGTAACTCAAAGTGACATATATAAGAATTGTGTAGCATTAGGGGATGTATTTGTTAGATACGCTACTAAAACAGTAAATATTGCAATCAACACCCCGATTACAAATATTTTATTGAAAAAAGATACATATATCATGCAGGGTTAAATTCTGAAAAAAGTTCAAAGCACTTAATATATTACACTTAAATATTATAAAGGAAATAATTGATGTTTATTTTCTGGAACAAAACTTGTTCAGAAGACATGCAAATGTAATTTGTAATACTTTGATATTTCAGACTACACTAATCAGATCTGTAAAAGAACTTATTTTTGTGGCGAATCAATCTCGAGTTTTAATACCAAAAAACCTTTCGTGGCGATTTGCTTTCTCAATTAATTCTACTGTACTTCTGTTCATTGCGAATTTAATCGCCACCGAGAATTATAAGCACCAAATTTGCTTGTTTAAAGCAGGCTGGGTTATTGATAACATCAACGATTAAAACTAAAAAAAATCATCACTGTCAGAGATGTATTAGATTGTTAGATTGAAAATCTATAACAATTGATTTTTTAACAGCTGTAATGGAGGTCTAGACAGTCTACTGCCGTTGTGTGAGAGGCCTCGTTTGTCTCACTTGACAGAGCCTGTTACTATATTTACAATAAGTAGAATAATTAAAATTTGATTTATTATAGCTTTATCGTAATGATGTTTTATGTTGAATTTTGGATATATAAGCAAGTTTTTTCCCCATCTATATGACAATTGTACTTAATCTCGGATGTTATTCTTCGATACTGTGGTAGATAATCACATTTTTACGAGAACTACCTCTTGTTCTGTACACTTAATCATTTTTTGTTTTTGGAAATTAGTAATCTCTTTACATGAAACAAATGGGATAATTGATAACACATAATTAACTTTAATCACACATTTGTTTGCCCTTATTGAAAAAAGAAAGAACGACAGAAAAACAATTTCATAAAGTATATTTGAATCTTTGACACAGCAGACTGTCCCTCGTGAAGGAGGTCGCTATCGACCAAAAATGAAACATTAGCGAAACTATTTAAAGATGCATATTTAGTTTGGTAGGAAAATGTTCCAAATCTGGTCTAAATATAGATCTAAAGGATTACGTGTAACGACTGTAGATCTGAAATATTGATTTTGATTACCAGTGGGGTCCGAACCATGCTAATAGTTAGGGTACGTTTAAGGTTTATATGGTATGTTAAAATGACATCGATTGACAAGCTTATGTATGCATTATCTTACTACTATTTAAAGAAAAAAAGAGCAAAAATAACTTTAAAAGGACTGAATATATCTATAGATAAATCTGCAATTATACATTAAATGGGAACTGTAATTGCAAATCTGCTATTAAATTGATATTTGTCCTACCTTTGGACGATAAAGTTTGCAAATAATACTAATTGTAAGACAATGTACCATAATTTTCTATTTCATGTGTAGTTGTGTTTAGTTCTAGAGCTTTTATTGTTTATTTCAATGACATTTGTACATATATGAATTTCTTTTTATCTTTTAGTTGGTTTAGTTCTAGGTTTATATCGTTCATCTTAAGATAATATTTGTAAAAAGAGAAAATTCTTTTATTTCTTTTTTGTCTTGTAGTTGTTTTTGTTATTTAATTTTGTAAATACATGTTTTTTTTTGGTTATTTTGATTTTTTTTTTGCTTTTGTTTTGTTGTTGTTGTTACTGTTGTTGCTATTGTTGTTGATGTAGTTTTTTTAGTTCTTGCTGTCTTTACTTCTAGCTTATAGGGATTGAATGTATTTTTCTAATTTTCATAGCGGCTATGAATAGCAGAAGCTATCTACATATCCCGTAGAGCGCGTTAGCGCTCCTCGGAAGATATAAAGCCGGTCGGCCTTGCTTTGCAAATGACAAACGATAAACAAGAAATATAGTTAAAATAATATTTGATTGACTCATTACAGTAAACCTTAGTTGTTTCTAGAAACAACACATTATTTATTATACATTGAAACTGGCGCATTGTTTGAAATCAGCTGATCGATGCACGAGAATCGTTGTATTCATAGTGTTTTCATATTTTTATGATATTTGATTTATGTGTTATCTTATACAACATCGTTGGTTTTAGTACCAGCTTTTTTATTTCAATCCTAATGACAATTGTACATATAAGGCTTTATGTTGTAGAGGTTTACATGCTATTTTATTGGTAATGTATACAGGTAAACTGCCATGTAATAATTGATCAATCTGCTTATTACATGTATATCACAATATAGATCCGTCCAAGAATCCCCCTACCGCGTCAACACAGTATTTAAGACTACATGCGGTACTGGGAAACTATGTCATGTTAATTTAACGGAGATAAAGACATCCAATATATGATATTATATTAATTCCGTCAAGGATAGTGTGGATCTTCACACTCGTTTAACGGTTTTGTAAGAGTTAAGGTGTCACATGTACAGTGGCCGTAGTATCTACTACCTGTTTCACAATAACAAGTTATTTATCTGAGAATACACACAGGATGTAAACAAGTTCAATTCTTTGAGTTCTTTCATCCGCATTTACAGGTAAGTTACCGGTTATTATTCTATTTCAATGTAAAATTGCAATTGGCATACAATTTGTTGCTTAATTAAGCGGGGAGAAATTCGCAATTTCCTTTCTGGAACTTAATCGCATGGAGAACATGTTCAGGGCTTTGATCATTTCTAACAGTAATACGCTATAAAGATATTTTCACAAGTCACTCTTTCCATTTTATACGCGGATACTTAAGGTCGCGGAAATGAACTTTACTGCGAATGTAGCGAAATTTAATTAGCAGCTATTCGTTATGTTATTAATTATATTGGTGTAAAATTACATATATACAATAGTTCATTTATCAGTATATTGTTGTGGTATTCCTATATTGTTTAACGGTTGAACAATTTATTTTTATGCAATGGAGTTTTAGTTTGTGAGCTTAATCATTTTGCTATGTAATGGTAATTTTTTATTTCAGTTAGTATGATAAAACGTAAAAAATGATACATTTGACTAATTATATTTCTCCCACATTTTGTGCATAGAAATATATAGATAAACATTTATTTATCAATAATTCAAGTTTGATGGTAACAAGTTCTGCAATTAGTATCTCCATAACATAACATCTTTTCAAGTTAATCCTTAAATATTTTTTTTCGTTGTTTTCAATATAACTTACAATGGTGAATAACTCAATGTCTGTTTAATTTAAGTGGAAGCGGAAATGAAGAATACTGCACTAACGCAAAAACAATAGCACTGGGATCAATATATCGGAAGATACAAACTCCTATAGACAGTTATGATTTCGCCACGTCGTTAGCTGGTTTTTTTCCTGCTATTTAATTGTGATAATTGTTCTGTTATTACGAGTCTATCCTTTTACTCCATTTACAGGTGGCCTATCAGTTATAATTCTTGGTGGACTAATTGATATATCTTTTTCTTCATACTACTGTGAAGAAAAAATCCGAGAATGGTGCGAAACCTCTACATTATCATGCGGTCACAATAGAGATGTCGACGTTGCGTATTGATTTAGAAAAAAATAACCAATTGGAAAATCAATGGAATAGTACGTTTAAACGTAGTTTATGTTATCATGAAGTCTGAAAAAATAAATTTAAGCATTTATGTAACTTTTTTTAATTTCAGCGGGTTATGAAACAAATTTTGTTTTCAAACTCTTGTGAGGATCCGGTACGCGGATTCACACAGTTTGCAAACAAGTTTTCTTTCATACCCAGATGAAGTTTAAGAATGGTGACATCAAAGCTTGATTCTTGTTTAAAAATCCAACGTATATTTCTACTGAGTGATACCACTTATTTCAATCATTTTAGGTACCTGACATCATGTATTTAACTGATCCTACGAAGACAACAATGCCACCCAATCCTGTGGAACATTTGGAGAACATCCACAATGCAGGAATGCAACATTTAAGAGTTCGTAGAGCATCACGTGACTTATCTGACCAAGCAAAACTGACAAAGGACCTTGAAATGGCCGCTATTGCGCTCGGTGTGTTGTTTGGGTTGATCATCATTTTCCTCGTGGTGTATAGACTTTGGAGATATTGTAAAAGTCCAAGAGGTTCCGCGAAAGACTTTCGGAACTACATTCAAAAACGGAACTCTTCCAAGACAAAAAAACATCGGGGATTTAACGACATCAATAAAGGTATGAACAGAAACAAAGCAACAAGAACGCCATCTTTTGAAAGGCGGATACACCCGGGAAACAAGTCACAGACTCCGAGGATAAGAAGTGATATTGAAAGTAACATGAAGAATTCTGCCGACGAAATGTTGGAGCAAAGAAAGATGAAAACGAGGTTATTGGAAAAGCGCGGGAGCATCAATAGTATCAGCAAACAACAGCTACAGACTATAAGCGAGGATGTGGAATGTTGAAAGTGTTGTGAAATAAACTGTGGTTAAGATATTTCAGTATCGTCTGCGTTGAACTATAAAAATCTCTTCAGATGATACAATGTATCCTGCAACTTTGAGTTAATTCATAATAAATAAAAAATAATAAAAAGAAAAGTAGGACATTAAAAAGAACAGCTTTGTATTTGAAATTACATCTAAAATACACAAAATGACATTTTCTGCAATTAATACATATATATATATATATACGTTCACTCAGTATTATAAGACTCTTTCATATGAGGATATGAAGGATAGGGATATTCTACCCGAGGGCCACAAAATGTAGTAAAACCCGAGGCTTGCCGAGGGTTGTGCAACATTTTGTGATCCCGAGGGTAGAATGTCCCTATCCTTCATATCCACGTATGAAAGAGTAGTTTTCTCTCATGCCTCAACGTTTTATTGCAATTTTACTTCCATGATTTTCCATCATTTTGAAATAAATTCGAGAAAAACGCGACTGCAAGTCAACTCTCCATATATAAAAAAAATACGTGATATTTTCAACGCAAACCCATTTGTTTGTATCTTTTAAAGTTAATCCAGCCTACTTTCTGAAAAAAATTTGTTAAATTTGCACCGAGAAAATAGTAATTGTGTTGACGCTGTGACGTCACAAGGCTTTATTGCATGGGTAGCCATAAATATCCATTCACAAATCATCACAAACATAGGTTTTATTTATTATGCATTATTTATTTATTATGTCACCATTGAATGTGAAATGTTCGCCTTGTCATGAAGTAAACAAACCATAATGTTGTTATTCTCATTGATGCATTGGTGTTTATTTATTTATCTATTTCTTTTTTTCTTTTTCGTCTTGTTGCCTTATCAGTGTCCCACATTCAATGAAACATATTCCCTATGTATGAAGTTTGAACAAATGTCGTTGATGTGTTCCAAAGTTATCATCCGGAAACTAAAATCTTTGAAACAATCTATTTTTAGTAACAGTGATCTTTGTAGTTGACTTTTTGACCCACAATTCAATTCCAAGCTGTATTCATTTTATCAAAATCTATCATTTCGTTCCCAAGTTATCATCTGGAAACAAAATTCGGAGAGTCAGACAGGCAGACGGGACAAACACTATAGTCCCCTCCGTTTTCACCAGCAGGGGACGAATAAGACCTTACTTAATTGTCGTGTAACAAAGGAACATGAACAGGTGCTCCAATAATATAATGTCTTTTAATTCTTCGACAACACAAGTCATACGTATACAAATCTAGATCAAAGTATAAAAATCTAGGTCAAATCAAGGCGAACACCATATCAAATGAGAATTTAATTCAGGATTGTTAACAATAGTCCATGAACATACACGGATTTCTTTTCAAAGTGGTATGCAAAAAAAAAAAATAAATATTGGCCAATCAGAAAGCCAGATTTGGTATGAAAACAAAGAAAACGTAGCGGATTCTCACAAAAGTTTGCAAACAATTTTTTTTTCATTACCCAATAAAATTAAAAAATAGTGACATCAATACGTATAATTAATTTTATACTCTATTTGATAAAATGAAGTATGTTTAAATGTAATATTATAGTGGTTTTTCAAGGGATTCTTTTTTCCGAATCAATACGCAACGTCAATGTCTCTATTGTGACGTCACGATAACGTCGGGGTTTCGCGCCATTCTCGGATCTTTTTAACCGGTATGCAAAAAATATATTGGCCAATTAGATAGCCAGATTGGGTATGAAAACAAAGAAAAATTAATTATAATGTCGTGCAAAAGGAATCATGTATTTGTTTGTTGCTGTAAGGCTATCGATATTGATAGTATGATATTATAAAATCGTGATTTTTTTTCGGAAATTGTATGTGCCTTTGATTATTTTTTTTCTTAATGAAAATCTATGAATTAAACTAAATATAAAAATAATGATACAATTAAGCATTGATGTCACTATTTTTTTAATTTCATCGGGGTATGAAAAAAACAACTTGTTTGCAAACTGTGTGAATCCGCGTAGCGGATTCTCACAAAAGTTTGCAAACAAGTTCTTTTTCATAACCCGATAAAATTAAAATATAATTACATCAATACTTATAATTAATTTTATACTCTATTTCATAAAATGAAGTATATTTAAATGTAACATTATAGTGGTTTTTCAATGGATTCTTTTTCTGAATCAATACCCAACGTCAATGACTCTATTGTGACGTCACGATAACGTCGGGGTTTCGCGCCATTCTCGGGTTTTTTTTCTCAGAAGGCCAGATTTGGTATGAAAATAAAGAAAAATTAATTATTACATAAATGGCGTTTGTTTGGGCCATTTTGACCCCCGTGACCTTGAATGAAGGCAATGGTTAGAAATTGAAAAATCTAGTACAGTATTTCTACTGAATATTTACGCTTATAAAGCCAAACAACGTAATTTATAGATTAAGACAAAGTCTACAAATGCAAAGTCGAGATGATAACTCAACGTACAATATTGACAATTCAAATATCAGAGAAAGTATATTTTTTAATTCTTTATGGAAATCTACGAATTAAAATTAATGTAAAAGTAATGATACAATACATAAATGACGTTCTTCGTTATACAGTAATTATAAAAACGTGTTGTATAAGTTGTTTACCTTCCCAAATTACGTGGACCGCCACGTGCCTTGAGCTGTACGTGACGATCTTTAATCCATCCCTAGTAGGAGAGGCCTCTTTGATCATCGGACAGATAAAGGACTACTGATATTATGTACGATCACACAGAGACGTGTACTGATATATCTCGTCGGCCGATTTAATTCAATGGTTCTCCTTTCTGGCTTCAAACCAAGTCTGCGGCTAGAAATGTTTGTACATAAATACACATATGTTAACACATTCCGCCTTTTTATATTACTGTACCTCTCGTGTGGTGAGGGTATCTATTGTGACTTCCCGTAATTTGCTTGAAAAAAAAATCCAATAAAGAATGGACACTGTTTCGTTTTGAATTAAATATTATTTCGTTTTATCAAAAAATCGAGGGGGTATTTCCTTTTATGAAAATATTAATTCGTTATATATCGAAATGAAGCACACAGTAAGTCGTTAAAGACCGTAGCCTATCTGAACCTTCTAAGGTCAAGGTGATATATTTGAACAAATTTGGTAGCCCTGCATCTCAGCATGATACAGGCTCAATGCAGGTCTCTTAGCCTCTAGGTGATAACAACATTGTATTGTCTGAAAAAGATACTGAGTGATCAAAATGCAGCTTGACAATTTTTAATATGTAATACTGCGCCTGACAGTAAAGTAAGGAATATGGAAAACATAAATTATATTGATAATCGTGTTGATCAATCTCTTAGATTTCCCTTCAGTACTGTCGATGTTGATGATGATGATGCATCTTGGATTACTATTCCTGACGTTATATCTACCCCTGGACTATTTCATAGTAAAATTGGAGGCAACAGAACAGGTAATTTAGTCCTTTGATGCAAATCAAAAGAGCCGTATAACGGTACACGTATTACTGTGGTTGACTCTGTGGCTTTGAAGTTGGACGTCGTTCTGTCTGTAGTTTCGAAAAAGTCTTGAACTGCCTTCAGTTTTACTATGAGATAATCCAGGGATGGATATAAGTGAGTGATTGTAACCTCTGGAGTATCGGGGATGGTAATGACGATGTGACTTATCAAAACTTGGAAGAAAGCCAAGATGGCATACATGCAGAATTCTGAAATCATGTCAAACGTCTATCAGTCCTATCATTTCAAATCTTGAATTTACAAAAAGACCCTTTGTATAAAAGTAATTACAGAACAATTCTGCAAAATTAGCTTTCTATATTTTTAAATAAAGAAACAAAGATTAAATGCAGTAAAATTGGAATGAATTATAAATACATGCATATCATGTAAGCTGTATCCAATATCTTCTGTGGAGCAGATTTAAAGTAATATTAGTCTAAATAGCCACAGGACAGAAAGATAAAGAAAAAATATCACAATACAAGTTCGGGCTATCCCACTCACGCAACATCCTCCGAAACTCTTCATAGTTTCCACAAACTAAAGCTGAATAATGTCTGTACCTGCAAGATGTTGTGACCATCCAAGGCCTGTCGCCAGTCCTCCAACAAGCACGCTAATGTGTTGTAATTTTAAAGCACTACTATCACGATTTCTTTCACACTATTCGTGCATTTTATAATTACCCCTTTTTGGCCTCTAGACGAAGCGTGCCATCTACTGGGTTATCAATGTGAAATTAACATAGTATGTGTAAAATATAGTTTTACACAGAGCGCATCAGAGGCGCAACTTTTATGGATATGAGATAGTTATCCTAATTTACTCTGACGTACACCCGCGCTTCACTGCCGGAGTCTAACCTATGCCTGGTACCGAAGTACGTGCAAAAGTATAATCAATATGAATGGTTGATCAGATTAGGAACTCCCGAAGATTCTAATTTATTATATTAGATAAATTAAGCCAGTATCATTATTCAATTAATTAACAAAATGTGATCCTAGCCATACGATTTTTAAGTTGACAATGCAAAATAAAAGGTCTGGTGTTATGTTGTAGCTCAGATGATTGAGTCGTGGTATCGTGTGCTAAAGGTTCCGTTTCCGAATCAAGATCACGTCTGACTGTTAATTTCATTTTGACAAGAAACAGAAATCCCCTATTCTGTTATATCAAATAGATAATCGAGCTTCTCGTGGTTTATCTACCTCTTCTTCTATAACTGTCTTGTCTGCGAGTCCTTGACATAAATCCAATATGTTTTTTTTTTAACTAATAAAGAGATGTACACAAACAGACGTCTACATTATACATTATCGACCGCATATTACACAAGACCATTCGTTACATGTACATCTAGTGAGTTAGTTGACCGACGTCTATTGCTATTTCTAGCTTTTATCATCCCGTACATTTTACATAATTTTGTTTTGTCCAAGCAGGGTATGCTTCTACCTAATTACTCAAACGATGTTTTTACACTATTCGTGCATTTTATTATTATCCCTTTTTGGCCTCTAGACAAAGCGTGCCATCTTCGGGATTATCAACGTGAAATTAACATAGTTTGTTTAAAATATAGTTTTACACAGAGCGCATCATAGGAGCAACTTTTATGGTTCATTTTGTTCAGTGTAGATTAAGATAATAAAAACATTAAAGGCGAAGTGTACATTTTACATAATTTTATTTTGCCCAAGCAGGGTTTGCTTCTTCCTGATGTAATTTTTATAGCATTACTCACACGATTTCTGTCACACTATTCGTGCATTTTATTATTACCCCTTTTTGGCCTCTAGACGAAGCGTGCCTTCTACCGGATTGTCAACGTGAAATTAACATAGCATGCGTTAAATATAGTGCCTTGTAGTAAAATTTACTATTTATTTTCATAACAGTAACAACACCAACAAGATAGGTCTCCTGTAAAGCGTGTGAATATTACCTCTGACCCTGTTGATTCTATTTTCAGTATTGATATTTGACTGGATTGCAATGATCACGTGACATTCGTAAAGATGATCCAGGTTTTTCGCTTCGATATGCGCTTTAGAAAACTAATGAATGTGGAAAAATTCTGCAGTATTTGAAGCCATATTTATTTTTTTATCTTAAATATGCCCTCAACGAAATAGTATTTTGATTTATAAGTTATATGTGCCGCAATTTTCATAATAAAAAATCAAAAGAGATTTTAATATGTTATTTCTTACCAAACGTTACTAAAAATAACATTTTTTGAGAATTACAATACTTTAAATGCACAGGTTTTAATTTTACACTGGCTGAAAACGATTTTTGACAGTGCTGATTCCTTCAAGTATGTTTCCATCTAAATATACAAAGCATAAAACATGAATTTCACAATGTATAACATCTGTGTTCTTAATGTTTATATGACATCACATAATATATACAGTAACCCGATAGGATCATAAAGGATGCTTTGTTTGGTACCATGTATTGTGATAATTTCGTGTTCCAAATTTTGACACATATTATAAACATATGTTGACCTGTAGACATAGTTTGTTTTGTATCAAAGACCAAATTACGAAATACTAACTGTTCCATGTTTTGACACCTTATCCTAATTTACTATGACGCACACACGCGCTCTACTGCCGGAGTCTAACCTATGCCTGGTACCTATGTACGTGCAAAAGTATAATCAATATGAATAGTTGATCAGATTAGGGACTCAAGTAGATTCTAATTGTATTATATTAGATAAATTTAGCCAGTATCATTATTCAATTTATTAATACAAAATGTGATACTAGCCATACGATTTTTAAATTGACAATGCAAAATAAAAGGTCCGGTGTAATGTTGTACGGATATCCGGGAAAACGGTTTTGTTTTTATTATTTTTGCAGGTTTTACGGTGAACATAAAAGCGATATACTTCCCTCCAGTGAAAATATCAATTTTGATTGATATTTTCACTCGCCTTTGATCAATCGAAATGCAGCAATGACAGTGAAAATGTCTTTTTAATTGTTACGTTATTAGTTTGTGCACAAAAATGACGTCATATTTTTTGTAGAAATATGACGTTATGCTCACAAAAATACGACGTAATAATCGCAATGGCAAATAACTCTGTATAATACAATGGCGGAATAACCTTTGGTAGAACTAGTAGTGATGAGCTTCTATAAATGGAAGCGAGAAAAAAAAATGTAATAAAATAGAATATTCCTTGTTTCTTTATGAATACCAGTAATATTTCATCTTGCGAAGTTTCCACCTTACTCGATGAAAATAACTGGCATTCATCAATAACCAAGGAATATTCTCTATTTAATTTGGAAAATATTTCATCGATAATCAGTATCATTCATTCCGGTACTGGCTCCTCTTTATCGATTGTGCAATTTTATTTTGTCTGAATACGTAATCCGAGAGAATGTCTTATATTTGGGTTGTCTGTGGTATCAGTTCTATTTACTAATATTTACAGTCGGTGGTGAATTGATAGTATAAACCCCGATGATGTCAACCAAAGGCTTCTCAACTTTATTTCTCGATAGATTGAGTATGTCACGCGCAATTTGGAGCCGCGCGGATGAATTTATGATGGTCCAAATCAGAAACTTTTGGTGTTTTCAGTACCGAATATCAAAATAGGTTTGAACACATATACATGTACGTGTGTAAATACAAATGTAGAAAAGTGACATTGTTTAAAATGTTTCTACCGTACCTCTTTTAGCAATGCTTCCGTGCGTATGATAAATAAACAATGTTATACAATGTACAGTTTTGCACATTCCGATGACGTCGCAATGTTTACATGTTGTGTGTCTGTGAGTCTGTGTTGTTCGCTACAACATGTAGATCTACATCCTATTTGTATCTTTAATATCTTTTGTTGTACGCAAAATGGATAAGATATGTCATGACAACATCAGTCTTTGAGTTGGATAAGTTTAACCAAAACGATCTAGCACGACAATACATTTTTTCACCCTGGAGGGGGGGGGTGCAGACAAGTCGTCTATCTAATTGTGAATCGGCGAGAGTACGCCTTACATACACAATGTAGTTTGGGACAGGTGTTTCGAAATATCAATGAAACGGAATCCTACAGTTGTAGCTTTACAATACTTGTAATAGATATCTCTAATATTTATTGAAGTGTTTGAAACAACAATATAAATATAAGCTAACATTTTGAGAGCGTTAACGTTTACAGTAATGGGCCTACCTGTGTTTGTACATGTTCCTCGAAACGACGTCCGATATATTTGAAAATCTCCAAAATCCGGAAATAACGACATGTAACCTTTTGAACATCCATGTATTCAAGTAATTTCCAACCTGAACTGATTAAGTGGAAGTCAAGTGATCACAAAATTGAAGAATCTCTCTGTTTGAATCGAACGCCGCGTTAAATATCCTGCCACGCTATAAATTGTGTAAGCGTGTGTAATCATACGAAGCAAAAGATTAAAACCAAACTGCTTTGCACCATGGTGTCTTTAACAACAGATAGATAAAAGAATTCATAGTTTCATACCGGGAAAACCCCAGATATATGCTTCATCAGACGGAACTCATTTTATTTGTATGTTCATTGATAAATTGGCGGGAATTTCCGCCACTTCGAGTGGCTGTTCCAAATGCCTGTCGGAACCAAACGATATAATTCAATTTTAGCCTTATAAATGTCATAAACACTATTAAGGGTAAATTTTAAGCTATGAAAATAATAGTTAAGACTGTAAATATAGCGATCCATTCCAAATATCGATACCCTACTCAACTTTATCCTTCGATAGAACCACCAGAAAGAGACTTTAATCCTTAAATAATTTTATAGTGATACCTCACTGAAGCATGCCACTGAACTTACAGATCACCACATATCTATTGGTCACATGATATTGACAACAGGTAGCAAAATACCTCAAAGCTGCCAACCCAAATAAGATCTTTATCAATTATTCAGTTATATTTACAGTTTGCACTGACATGGACTCAATAACCATGCTTTCTAGTATTATCATTATCAGTGCATAATGTTAGCACAACACGCACGGCGATTCTATTGTTACGTTAATAGTCGATGGCGTAGCAACGTGGGATCATGACCCCACTTTTGGCGGGAACATATGAATGACTTGATTCCAATCAGCTGTTCCATCGAATTCGTTGACGATGATGGGAGAGAAAAAATATGAGTATTTTAATAAAAATATGCAAATGCCGCGGGAATTAATAATATTAATTTACTTGAAAAAAAAACCTGTAAATATAAGGAATAGATGTCTATTCCTTAAATACTCTTCCAAATGTAGTACTGTCTTCCTTTATGCTTGTATTATATGCTATATCATTGAATGTCATGTATTAAAAATGCTCCTTCGCCGACAGAGCATAAATGATACTCATCATTCGAACAATAATTGGGTGTTCAATCGTGTTGAATATGTCTTATTTACACAAAAAAATATAAAATCATTTGTTTTGATTTTGGTGCATGCGCAGTCAGAAATTCATTCCATATAGAACATAATGACATGGAATTTTGTCGGATGCAATTAATTATGTTTAATATTTTCATCTTGTAGCAAAATAAGAAGCTCAAACTTCAATGGTGGTAATGGTGTAAAGTAAATAACTTTTGTAACTGAAGAAAAATACATAATTGTCTGTTCCTGTTTTTGATAGAGAAAACATACAATTTGTCAGCGGTGGTGCATCTTTAACGTATGTATGAATACCCAACTGATGAGTAGTCAGCGGACTTAAAGTAATTAGAACTTGAACTTGGGTAAAACAGTCATCTTAATTCTGCAATTCTGTAACATTACGAACTTGATCCAAACCATGGCGTTCACCTACAGGGGGCGTTATCTGCGTCGTCCACTTATTCTACAAACTAAAGAGGAGTAGAAGTTTGACTAATTTTAAATAAAAAAATTTAATAATAGTTTATAATTAATGTTTAGTATGTTTTATTAATTTCACTTCATCCTGATTTCTGTACCATATCTAGTGAATTTTACAGTAAACCCTAGAAAATTTACGTTGCAAAACGAAGAGATTAATCTCAAATAATCTCAACATGAAATGAACAGGACTAAAGTCATAATGTACTTGGGATATGTGCGCCGTTTATATCATATGCTATGTTTTATTCAAAAGACAGAATCCGGAGCTTTGCTCTAAGGAGTGAACGTTTTATGGACATATTAAAAATTAACAAATTAGTAATAGACGAATTCTGTGATGGTTATATTGCATTGGCACGTGTTTGACTGAATTTCTTTTTTGAATTAAAGTCGCAGGTGGACGAATACTGCCGTGTCACGCTTATAGCATGTTCACTTATATTGAGATACATAATTCTACAGTAGACGTATGATGATGCATATTACATGGAGATAAATGACATATATATAAATATACGTAGTCTCTAGTTTGACAGGCTTACAGAAGGACGGTATTCCTCTTAGGTATACCCAACATTACAGGTAAGCTGTATTAATTATCTATGTTGTAAGTAGGGAAAAACAAATGACGAAATGTTTGAATTGTTTAATTTGTGAATAATGAAAAGCAAATGGAGAATTGTTTTAATTGTCTAATTTGTGACTAATGAAAAGCAAGTGACGAAATGTTTTAATTGTTTAATTTGTGAATAATGAAAAGCAAATGGAAAATTTTTTTAATTGTCTAATTTGTGACTAATGAAAAGCAAGTGACGAAATGTTTTAATTATACTTATATTGTAAGTAATGAAAAGCCAATGCCGAAAAGTTTTTGAATTGTTCAATTTGTGAGTAATGAAAACAATATAGGGATAATGAAAAGCAAAATATATGTAACTGTAATGTAAAAGTTATTTAATTCGGCATTTATAGTTTAACCGCTCTATTGCTGTTTGAAGCATTTAATGCGATGATCAAATATTATTTGAACTATACAAATATATGTAATACAAAACCAACAGTTAGCATCAGCAATCCATTTTGTATATTATATAGTTACCTCCCTTGTCGGAAGGTGTCGATTGGGACATAATTTTTGCGAGAGAAACTCACGTCGTTTTCTCTGAAAGGCATGCCGTAACGCTCGCAAACACATGACGTCACAATCAATACCTACCAACAAGGGCAGATAACTATTCAATATGCAAATACAGAATATCTACAAAACAGTGCTGAATTCAGACAATCAAGGAAATGTGCTGTTTTACAACAAACTTACGTCCACACAGTTTGCAGACATATTAAATGTTAAAACCATTGGAAATCCATTGATATATGCCTTCATAAATATGGAAGGATACACAATCACAAATTTGGCAGCACCACTTATTCAAAAAAGTTGTAAAATTGATACTAGAACTTAAAGTCATTTACGTATTTTACTTTGTAGTCCTTCAAATATGTATTTATGATGATGTGATCTGGCATTTTCAATTTGTTTTCACATCCATTTATGTCTGAAAATTAAGTTTTTCCGCATAAGGCACAAACAGAGGCATACTAGATTTGTGAGATAAATGAGTTTGCAGAAAGCATATGATTTTGTCATGATACTACTCTGTGAACAATTTCAGAGTTGTATCACAACATATGATTAGCATAATGAATGCAGCGGAATATCCAGAAGTGATATCTACTTTTCCATTGTATACATTAGCTTCTAGTTCAGGAAAACTTTCCTTACATTTGACATTGGCTAACATTACTAGGGTAATCTCTTTCCTAAAAAACCCGTTACATTTAGTCGTTATTTGATATCACAAAAGGATTTACTTGCGTTAATATATATAACATTGAGATGCGTCACTTTCATAAATAGATGTGAAAAATAGAAGTATTTTCAACGGTATAAGTTCATTTTGTATCATCCTATATCCTTTATATCGACATCTCTAAGAGTATCTTAGATATAATATCTAAATATGATTCTAATTAGTGAAACGCTAACAGTCAGTTAGACAAAACACTGTATGACAAGTCACGCCGTGTAACAAATGTAAATAGGATGGTCTGTCCTATTTTAAATATTTTATTGTATTTAATGTCAGTAACACGGTTTTCAGTTTGGGTATGTAGCGCTTTTTTATGTTGAAACTCAGCTTTTTTTTCTTTTAAAAACTCCGTGATTCTTTGATTTACACAGCATTTATTTAATAGCTTATCGTTTACCGTTTCAATATTGGCCATTTTGCATTCACCGTAACATATATATATGAATTTCCTTAACACATATATATGAATTTCCGTAACACATATCTATGCATTTCAACGAAAACCGAAATACTTTTCACACAGCCTTTTCACTCTCTTGAAACGTCATATGAAAAGAAAGATACACAGGCAATATTTTCTTGACATGAATTTGACGTGAACCGGGGCAAAAAAAAAAGATCTTCTTGAGACTTTCACATGAATTTCACGTTAAATTCACAAACACATTTTGACGTGAATGTCACATGCAGGATGAAGGAAATATTCACTTGAAGTTCACGTGGAAGGGCCTTCAGGAGAAATACATCTTAAGATATAGCCTGTGTACTGTACATATAATGCGGGTATTGATGTGATTAGTGGTTGCTATGGAACCAGGAATATACATACTATCAATGCTTTACTAAAGACGACTGAGTCTTACCACGAAAATATGTCCACTTATTGTAATTACAGGTTGGAAATGGAGCCACAAGAGAAGGACAGGAGCGAACAGAACGGATATCCCCAGAAGGGGACCGTCGATGATTATGATGATGAGGAGGATTTTGTTATGGATCCTTGCGGGTTTGGCCCCTGTAAACCCGCCATGTTTCAAAGTTTCGCCAATATCCCGTGCTTTGTGGGATGGTACAGTATCATTGGTCTCCTTTCTCAGTCACTGAATACTTATCTAGGATCCCAGATTCCAAGTATTGAGAAACAGTTCGGTCTGTCCAGTGCCTACAGTGGTATTCTGATGAGTTTCAATGATATCGGGTATCTTAGCGTTGTTCTGATTGTCAGTACTCTCGCTCCATATGTCCACATCCCCAGGGTCCTTTTCGCAGCCTTTCTTCTTTACGGTGTTTCCGGTGTTGTATGCAGTTTACCGCACTTCGTAAGTCTTAATAGTGGTACGTTACCGTCACTCAATCTTTATGACGTCACAAAGGGCAACTTATCCTCATCTCTCTCGACGAGAAATAAAGTGTTTCCTTTATGTGATTTGGTATCCGGAAATACGTCAACTTTTGACAATGATGCATGCGTCGACGGTATGAAGAAGGAAAGCGCAGATGACGAAAGCCATAGTGATGTGCGTACGATGTTTTTGGCCATATTCGGAATTGGAATGGTCCTTCAGGGAGTGGCGAAATCACTGCGAGGCCCTTTTGTTACTGTTTATGTTGACGACAATGGTGAAAAGAGGAAGACTGGGTTCTACATGGGTTAGTTCAAAGGATTCGTAGTTCTTAAACAAATCATTACAATTTTGTTTTGTCAATTTCGTAAGTTCTTCGATAATGTTCAACATATGTCAGTGTACATTTTTACCAAACAAAATCATTCGTAGTTCTAAAATGAATCGGTATTTGAAATTATTTTTGTCTATTTTGTAAATCTCAGATAACGCAATTGAGAAGAGTGTTCGTACATAACGTTATGGGTTAGTGAACGGAAACAAATGTCAAGACCGGTTTATTGTTACGTTTTCCAACTGTACCACACTTCAACTTATTTTCTTTCTTCTATTTTTTATGTATTAGGAATTATCATAGCCGTTGCAATAGCTGGTCCCTCAATTGCTTTCGTGGTGGGTGGTGTGTTCAGTAAAATCTACGTTACGTTGGAAGGTAAGTATCCATTGTTTCGTTTCTCTTCAGAGCTCGGATCATTTGTCAAAATTCATTCGTTAGCATCAAAACATAGTGATTTATCTCCCTTACCACGAAACTCCATTCCACGTTTCAGATGTCGATATAAGCCCTAGAGACCCGAGATGGATCGGTGCCTGGTGGATTGGCTTTCTGTTGTTTGGAGGAGCCTCTGTTGTGTTTGCACTTCCGATTGTATTCTTCCCCCGAAATATAAAGAAACCGAAGCCGATAACTGTGAAAGGGAAATCAACCAAAGACATGAAAATATTGGAAAAAGTTAAAGGTAAAATGTTTCATTGTGAAAGGATAACTGAGGTTACACCTATGTTGGAAACATTGATAAACCGTGGTGTATGTACATTAAATGATCTACTTTGAAGTAATGTTCGTAGACCCACGGTCGATTGCACTACACAATACACTATTGTGCAATCAACCGTAGGTCTCCGACGCTGCTTTGACGCATATCAATACATAAAATGCATATTATATTCCACAACTATTACAAACATCAAAGTTATTTGAACCCATCACATTGGTTGATTTAGCGTAGGTAATCACAGAAAATAACATTTTAGCGATGAAATATTATTAATACTACCTTACATTACTGTAAATGTTCATAGTTGGTTGGTTATACTATTTTAGCACTTTTGCACTATCCGCTTTACTTTGTTTGAGGTAAAATAAGTGAATTATTTTCTTCCACAATTAAAAAAAAAATTTCCGTTAATTCGAGTACTTCAGTGGAACCCATTTAATTTATCATATTGAAACACATGTACTGCTTAATTTGAAATGAATTATAATCTTTGTTCACACATATCCTTGGTTATATTTGAAGGGAGTTTTCAGTCCCCAAAGAACTCAATATAACCAGGTTCCATAGCATGTCATTTCCTAGCGATTAAGCTATTGAACGAATGATTACGATATTGTAACATTTTACACGAAACATTTGCAAGTTTAATATCGACATAGTACAGGGTGACCCATAAATCAGGTTACACTTTCAAAATGTAAATACATGTACTTATAACATAGATGAGCATCAAAAAAGATATTTTGGTATATGAAAACATGCAATCAAACGTTTTATTGAATGCATAATATAAAATATTAATTTGACTTTCTGAAAACCATTGACGTCATCATGACGTCATCACATTTAGGATATTGGCACGCCAAGAAGACATTATACAGGCACTGTGCATTGTTTAATACTTTGTAAAACAGAGTTTTTGGTCATGTCATGCCCCAGCTCTTTGATATCTCAAATCATTTCTGTATGAGTATTTCCAGAATTACGGAAAATACTCACCAACACAAGAAAATATTGTCCAAGGCATTAATTAGGCATTATAAAATAGGAACAAATCTTCAATGCTACTGTTCAAAGGTTACTCAAATATCAAAGATTACGGCGTTTTGACTTCATTTTTCAAAAATGTGTCTTTTATGAAAATCGTTGCTATGATAACTTAAATTTGTTTGTTAAGCTGTTTGTTAATCAAATCACGAAATGTATGTTTGCAGGCTTTTTGGAGATGAAATCCTGGTGCTTTACCTGCTGTACTAAAGAAAATAGTGAACTTTGAAAGTGTAACATAATTTATGGGACACCCTGTATAATTAAACCATTTAGCCTGGTTAATAAAACATTATATTGACCAGATGGACGATAATAGTAATAATATGGTTTTGATTTGACAGAGCGTCTGACATCATTCAAACGTTGTTTTTCTAACGGTGTGTGGGTATGTCTCCTTGTTAGCGGTACTATACACCTGGGATCTATCGGCGGGTACATCTCATTTCTCTCCAAATACATTAAAATCCAGTTCAACATTCCTCTGTGGCAAGCAAACATGATTCTGGGTAAGTAAAACACACTTAATTCCTTACTGTATAACATGAACAGATCGTTGGTAGTTCTTTCCTGTTTTGGAACTTACAATCTATTGCGAGGGTTGATATATTCATAGTTCATCTTTGTCACAATGAATTCAATATTGAATTAAATATCTTTCATTGCTTTTTTAATCGTAGTTCCATAGAAAAATCAGAAGTACCTACATACAGAAAATTTCATGTTATATAGTGTAACAACAAATTAGAACTGAAAGGCGATTCGTGGACAAGTTTAAGTACATTTCTAAAGTTACCGAACTTCCAAAACTTAAACTTTCCCATATGAAAGGTTTACAGAAGTTAGGAACCAATTTACGCTAAGGAATTAATCTTAACATATAGAATACTTTCCAATTGAATAATAGTTAGGAAAATAACCGACTCAAGCAAGTTGACACTAAGATTCATACTTCATATGTTTATTCTGTTCATATTATTTGCCTACAGTAAATCGATTGTTTACTTTTGCGTTTCCATGCCGTACAAAATTTTAGAAGACATTCTTGTTGAGGCTGATAGTCATATAAGCTTCTTCTGTAACTGTGCTTAAAAATTGAACACAATAAGGTATTAAACTTGATTTCAGCGTCAACCAAGGCTGCCGTAGGACTGGGGACGTTCCTGGGCGGTCTGCTCACGCGCATGATCAACTTGACCCCCCGGAAAACCTTGGGACTGATGATATCTATATATAGTACCTACACTGTAGTGTTCCTGTTTTCGCTCTTCCTCGGATGTGACCAGCCCGAGTTCGTGGGACCAGAAAAGTGTGTACCTCTGTGATACTATAAACCTTCTTTTGCGACTACTGAATTTCTGTTTAAAATAAGTTTGCGAAGATTAATTTTTACCAATTTGAAAATTAAATGGAATTATAAAATAGTATAATGAAGGGTTATATTCCTATATCATATTGAGATAAACCTTCGCGGATTTATTCTGATCGCGAAATTCGCGAAAGTAATTTGCACGCGCAAGAAAGTTGGTTTGCAGTAATGGTGGGAGTTTTTACATTCTACGGATTGGCGATTCCACTATAAGATTACGGGGTAGAAAAGGGAATGACTCTTTTTAATCAGATACCATAAGTGAATGAGGTAGCAGTGTACAGTTAGACCGAATGGCCATGGGTGAGATTTTTTTATATTAAGCAGAAAGCCCCTGTTTTAATATATGCATAAAAAATATATGTCCTAAAATTGGTGAATTCAATCTAGAGACTTATATGTAGGCTTCACATTTGCATAAAGAAATTCAACAAAATGGGTTCGAGATTAATGGTTTAGAGGGTATCCTAATGTGCGTCTAAGACGGCAAAACTCAATTCTGTAGCAGCAGAAATTGATAGCTGCGGTACGAGGTAAGATTGCTCAAAAGTTTAATAGTATACCTATGTCGAAAAAGGCTCAGTTCCGCTATCACGATAGTGATGCTTAGTTTTAAACTGTATTCAAGAAAAAAATTCTAGTAGAGGGAGTGTAATTTTGGGTCAAAAATCCCAATTTTTTGCAATTTTTCAGAAAAAAATTGGTTACCATGGTTTTTACAGGCTCACAAAACAACAAAAAGCAGACCTGTCCAAAAATGAACTCTGCATGACAATTGCAAATGTTGTGTAGATTAAAATATATATATACTTTTATATAGGTGTTATTTAAGGTTAAAAAGCTGTGTGTACATAATTAAAGCCTGCACATTATTTTGCTGAATTTTTCAAATCTACTGTACACTGCTACCTGAGTTAGGGTGGAAAATGGTGAAACGAAATACTGTTAACAAATTTATTTCGCGACGACTTAATTTTGCGATCTCAGAGGTAAGGCCTTTTTTTCACGTCGTTTTTATTTCGCGGTCTTGGCGTTTTTATTTCGGGTTGAAGACCTTTTGTCTTTTTTCACAGCGTATTTATTTCGTGATCGCTAACCTAATGTCTTTTTCACGTCGTTTTTATTTCATGATTAACAGTTAAAAACCTTAATTGTTTTCCAATTGAAAGGTCTTAGCTGTCATTTATTTTCGTGAATTCATCTTGTTCGCGAAATACGCGAGACTTAATAACACTCGAAAAAAGGTTGATTTACAGTATATTAATTAAATAAAAGTCTGCGACATTATCAGGTTTGAAGGCAAATAACGCCATAGTGACCTATACAATCAGAGTTGTTCAATGAGTAATTAAAAAAAAACACCATTTTTTTTAGGTAAAACTGAAAAATTACAAAGATAGAATAAGTTAATGTTTTGCAATGAAATGTTTTATATTAAGAAAAATATTTGAAATAAACCCACCAATATTAGCTGTATAAAAACAGTACTAGTTGTAATCTGTACTGTGTATTACATACGTTTGTTTGTTTGTTTGATTAATTAACGTCCTATTAACAGCTATGGTCAAGTAAGGGCCTCCCATGTATGCGGTGTTTCGCGTGTATGTTGTGCGAGGTGCGTGTTTTGGGAGACTGCGGTATATTCATGTTGTGTCTTCTTGTATAGTGGTACTGTTGCCCTTTTTATAGTGCTGTATCACTGAAGCTAAACGATAAAATCCTAATTTTAGTCGCCTTTTACGATCATGCTATAGTTATTAAACACGTAAATGAAATAAAATAGGTAAATACAGGCCAACTTCTGGCCATTTTTATGCGACAAGTTTCAGGTCAAATTTACGCGCAAAAAGAGCAAATAAGTGAAAATAGGCAAATATTTTATCTAAAATTCACTTATCCTGCTTTTATGACAATAAGTAAAATTTTATAAACATTTTCTTCAGACTGGAAAGCATAGTTTATGAAATGCTATTGTTACATCTCTTGTGGAAATTGTAAATGTGACGTTGACTGTTGATAGTGATAGGGTACACATCATACTAGTCATCAAATGTCAAACATTTCCACAAGTTGTGTAAAAATATCGTTATATAAAAGTTGTTACGTCAACATAAAACAAATTACGTATAACGCTCCTAATTGTCTGTTGACATTTTACCTATCTAAATATGATTGTAAATAATTAGAACTTAGATTTCGCGTGTTTGACCCGGCGAATGCAGTGCGAGGCTTGATCTTGAATGCGAGACCATGTGAAGGAATTGACGTTGTAAATGATTGACTCATTAATGGTTTGTGTGACTGTGTGAATGTTAAGTAAGGCTTTGATTTTGGGGTGATGTCAATGACATAGCGTGTTTATATGACCGTTGTATGTGTAGGTACCACCCCGGACAGAACCTGACCTCGGCTGATTGTTCCGCTGGCTGTGCTTGTGAGGATAGTATATTCTTCCCCGTGTGTGGCTCTAACGGCGTTAACTATCATTCTCCCTGCTATGCCGGGTGCTCCTCAGTTCCCATTAAAGGGCAGGTAACGCGTTCTGTTCATTTTATGCTGAAAAACTTTCACAATCATTTGGATTTGTTTTTTGTCCATATCATAGCATAAGTAAAGGAATAGCTTGTTTGTTGATTTCACTTTAGATGAACTAGAATAAATTGACAAATCGTTTCAAGCTACTTTGGACACAATGCTTCTTATTCTATCAACGACTTCAAGCCAGATGATTAAACTTAACTTCGACTATTTTTGAACTGATTATTGAAACTTTACATATTTACCCTGTTATATCGTATCTATAATTCAGTGATGTTTCAGATCCGAATATTTAACTGCGTTCTGTAAGGTCAGTGTTCTACCCTATCATAGAAGATATTTTGAAGGTGTAAATAGCTTAAAATCAAATCCTGCTTGATTTACGTGCGTTGGAAATATTCTCCTAATCAATTAGAACTGATTTTGTATGTTTTCTTTGAAGCATTTTACCAACTGTACTTGTATTCCGGATGGAATGGCGACTTCCGGTCGGTGCCAGACAGATTGCGTGATGATTTACCCGTTCGCCGTACTGTGTGTTTTAGGGGGGCTTCTAAATGCACTTCTTATATCTCCAGGATTCATCGCTAAATTACGGTAACCAGAGTTTTTCATTTCAGCTTATGCATTTATGTTGTAATCATGTGACTTAATTTATACTGCAATCGCACGAATGTATCAAACAATAATTGCAATTATATTTTGAGTTTCTGAATCAAATGTTGATCGCTATGGGAAGACTTTTCACAATGTTACATAAGGTTATTAAAATACTAAGATAGAATAGAAAAGTTACAATAACAAATTTAGAGAAGAAAGTTGTTTTCATTTTCTTAGCTTAACTATTCTCATAAATATATAGCATGTTAGAAATAAGACTTTGGTCAGCCATCAGATTATGTATGAGAATATCATAAAATCTAAGTTCTCAAAAAAAAAACAACAACAACAACAACAAAAAAACAACAAGCAAAACTAAGAAAAAAATAAAATAAATGGATATATGGTAACCTACATTGTATATTGCGGCGTTATTACCAATTGTTCGTATTGTCATGGTGTTCTCGTTTCAGGTGTGTGGAGGATAAAGACAAAGCTACAGCGCTAGGCTGCATGTCTTTTCTCAGTTCTATTCTAGGTAACTATTCTCATCTGATAAATGCAGTAAAGTGTGATTGCAGTCACTTGTCATATAAAGCAGATGATGTGTAGTTGTTACAGTATAATTCTGATATAATGGATACTGTTGGTGGATTACGTGGGATACGAACTCAAATTCATAGTTATTTAGGTTAAAAAAAATATATTCAAAATTCATAGTATATTCCATAACACTTAGTGTCCTCCCACAGTAGGAGATTCGTGCAACACACTATCATATAATAATATTTTTCTTAATCTTTTTTTGAAGGCGGACCCCAAGGCCCCAACCTTGGCAGCCTTCAGATATATAACATGTCTAGGATATTAAATGTTTTTGTGTTAAGAAATATCTTAATCTTAAATTTCGTAAACATTTTATAATATGAAATGACATATAATATTTGTAAGCATAGATACCTCTCAATTGTGTCACATTCCTATGTTTTAGTGAGTGACTCATGGTTTTCATTGAGTGTCTTTTCTGATGTTTTTCACACAACCTGAAATAATTCCTCGCGTCATTTAGAAGTTGTTTCCCTGTATCATGCATATCCATATAAAATACACATTAATGCCATATCTGGTATCTGTATCAGTGACGAGGCCGTATAACAGTGTATATATAATACAACATAGATTATGTACAGTAATCGAGGACCTTCAACTCCCCGTACATCACTTTAATAACAAATATTGCTGTAAGATCGCAAAACCTAAACAAACGAATCAAAAATAGAAATACAGATTTAAGTGATCCTGTCGTTTTTCACGTGTTTTAAAAATAAGCTCCTATTATTATTTTTTTTGCTTCTTCCTCAATTTACTGCAGTGCAAATTCTGACATTACAAAAGAGATGCAGATGATTCATTGTTTAAGCGGGTTTGTTCATTTAAATCAATTAAACGCAAATACAGCGATATCCACAGCTATGTAGTAATTTGTTTTGTTCTACTGTATCTGTTCATAAACTTGTTTATACAAACCACCAATAAACCAAGCAAAAATGATCTTCGTAGCAAGTGGTCTTGATACACAGGTCAATTTTTGTTAGAAATGACCATTTAGGACCCAGAGAAAAACAGTGATACACAATCTGTCAATGACATAGAGGGAGATAACTACCTTGTTACATAAATAATTAAGATATCCACTGAATACCTGTAATTATTTATCAATTAGTATTAATTAATCGTTTATATGATCCAGGTTGGATGCCGACACCCATTATAATTGGAAAGGTAATTGACACCACGTGCATTATCTGGCAGGACACGTGCTCGTCCTCTGGGGCGTGTTTGCACTATATATTGTCGGGTCTAAGGTTAAAAGTTCACGGGGTCATCCTTGGCTACAAGGTCGTATCACTGGCTTTCCTATTCCTAGCTTTATATCTGGTTCGGAACCTCGACGAATGGCCCCAAAATATGAAGAGAAAGTTATCGTCCCAGAAAGATGTCAAGGTTCCAGAAGAGATGAAAGTTCTTACAGACGGTGATGAAAAAGTGAGTGATGAAAAGGTTAGTAATTAAGAAAAATATGTAAATGAACAAACTGATTAAAATACAGTTCCTTATAACCACTCCGATCAAAAATCAAACGTAGTGATAATAATGATCTGTCTTTTAATCAGATTGATTAAATGATTATCATTTATTGAGTTCCATTCGGTTTTTGAATTCTTAAAAATTAAACAGAAAGTACTACGGAATCGAATGTTGCAAAATTGCAAATTATTAAAAAATTCAGTTTGTAAGTTAATTAATATGAAATGCAACTATAGTCCATAACTAATTAAGTTATGTTCTATTCAGCCAGGTGATATCAGATCCACATATAAATTCATCATTTATAAAAATATCATTAAGGCGCTACATAAGCGTCGAATATTAATTTTCATCAATTAAAACAAGCCGGACGATTTTTTTCTTCGATAACTAAAGTTACTCACTATACACTAAAACCATAAAAGTAAAATAAAAGTACAATAAAAGTAATCTTTCTTATTTTTCTTCAGAAGAAAACTTTTTGAAATAATAAAAAACAATAAATTGCATTCCTAAAAAAATGACAGTATGCTCTATTGAATGAGATACTGACTACGTTGTCAACAAAAGCAAATTAAATTATCCTATGTGCACTTTTGTGTTAATTATTGTCCGAATGCTCTGTTGCCGGTAAACTTCATTTGTGTTCGTTATTTCAGAAGCCTGAGGTTTGATGTGTTCGGAGGCGTGTTTGGAAAAAAGAGAACAAATCAATTTCCTGTAATTACAATGGAAACCTCTCATTGACCTGTTTTTTTGTCCAGACACCTGTATATATCAGGTGTTGATATAATCATTACTCATTTATACCATGCTGGACATGTCTTGAGACTAGTCTATTTCTGAACAAAAGTCCTTTTGCGTATCGCTATCTACCATTCAGAAAACATGCCTTACCGCCAATCTCTGCATAAAGACGACCATCTGCGTAGTACGGTCCCAAAGGGCCAATGTGGCTGTCAGGTGGCTGTATAGTTCGGCTATATTTCCAATCAGAACAAATAGCTATTGTTTGTTATTTTTTCTATCAAGGTTATACATTAATCTCGATAATATATTGTAATTTAATGAAATAGAGATTTTTGCAACCACAAGGGGCAGTAATAAGCAAGACTTATATGTTTACAAAATAATGTAAATAAAACATGCTTTTAGAAAACCACAAATCCAAGTGAACTTGTTAGTTTGATATGTTTGTTTTAGTAAACATCTAAATGATAAAAAAGCAAAAGCTATACAGACAATGGAATAAAGCAAAGAATACTGATATTCGAACATATCCTGAATACAAACGATTACTAAGTAAACAAGGGAGAAAATACATATGATACATGTACCGCCTTTGGTCACTGAACATTCTGAAAGAGCACGAATCGCACTGAACAATGTGCTCCACAAGTGACAGCGTTCTCGCCTTCACCAAAAAATCATGATGATAACTATGCTAACCACTAGTATACAAATCTAGATCAAATTCGGGAAAAGTCGAAAGGAGGTACACTTAAAAAGCAGTAAAATATATCCATAACTTATAACGGGTTATGTTCGTGGATAAACATCTCGCGGTAAGCGGAGACAGGGTTAATTCAATCTAGCTGAAATGTACTTCCGCTAATTTCATTCAACTGCGATGTTTATTGGAATAGAGTGTACTCTAGATAGGATAAGAAAGTATCGTAGATTGGATTAGAGGGTATCGTAGATAGGATTAGAGGGTATCGTTGATAGGATTAGAGGGTATCGTAGATAGGATTAGAGGATATTGCAGATTGGATACGAAAGTATCGTAGATTGGATTAAAGGGTATCGTAGATAGGATTAGAGGGTATCGTAGATTGGATTACATTGTATCGTAGATTGGATTAGAGGGTATCGTAAATTGGATAAGAAAGTATCGTAGATCGGAATAGAGGGTATCGTAATTTAGATTAGAGGGTATTGCTGATAGGATTAGAGGGTATCGTAGATTAGATAAGAAAGTATCGTAGATAGGATAAGAAAGTATCGTAGATTGGATAAGAAAGTATCGTAGATAGGATCAGAGGGTATCGTAGATTGGATAAGAAAGTATCGTAGATTGGATAAGAAAGTATCGTAGATTGGATAAGAAAGTATCTTAGATAGGATAAGAGAGTATCGTAGATAGGAGTAAACGGTATCGTAGATCGGATAAGAAAGTATCTTAGATCGGATAAGAAAGTATCGTAGATTGGATAAGAAAGTATCGTAGATAGGAGTAAACGGTATCGTAGATCGGATAAGAAAGTATCGTAGATCGGATAAGAAAGTATCGTAGATCGGATAAGAAAGTATCGTATATTGGATAAGAGAGTATCGTAGATTGGATTAGAAGGTATCGTATATTGGATTAGAGGGTATCGTAGATGGAATTAGAGGGTATCTTAATTTAGATTAGAGGGTATCGTAGATTGGATTAAAGGGTATCGTAGATTGAATTAGAGGATATCGTAGATTGGATAAGAGAGTATCGTAGATTGGATTAGAGGGTATCGTAGATGGAATTAGAGGGTATCTTAATTTAGATTAGAGGGTATCTTAATTTAGATTAGAAAGTATCGTAGATTGGATTAAAGGGTATCGTAGATTGAATTAGAGGGTATCGTAGATTGGATAAGAGAGTATCGTAGATTGGATTAAAGGGTATCGTAGATAGGATTAGATTATCGTAGTTTATATAGAAACTATTTCATAGGGGTATAACAATCTTGAATATGGGACGAAAATGCTGCGATGATTAATGTCTATCATGCAAACTGTCTGATATCCAGTAATTTCGCACAATTTAATGTTAATATTCTTGTATGTTACCAGTGTAATTTAACCTCGAGCTCGTTTCATTGGCTGCAAATCGCTGGAGTTGATAACAAAGTATCTAAGATCTGTGCTCCTATCATCATATCATATGACATTTTATGAAAAGAGTCTAAGAAGTTTTCATTTTTGCTCACCTTACTTCCAGACGAGTTTCACAAAATATGAGTACTCTGAGATCCTATTTCTCCATCTGTGGTATCGATTACACAATGACACACACTGTCATAGATTATCATTTATAATTGTATCGCAATAAAACATTCCGTATCTTCGTTTTTCTCACCTCGTATATCAGTTCATTGTTCTTCAACTGGGTAGTCATGTTTCACTAATATGATTACACAGTGCTAATTAGATAAGAACATGACCTGGTGATTCAAGCCTACTTGGTTGTCGTGTCTTTATGACTGATCATTTTTACGTAATATGACATAACCGCTAACAAAACAATTATTGATATCACGCATAAAGAAAACGAGAAACAGATAAAAAACTGGCATCCAAATGGAACATTAGGTCTATATATAGATACCAGAGCTTTCATTGAGTGCCTTTTACAATGATGTGTTTCACACAACATGAAAGAATTCCTCGCATCATTTAGAACTTATTTCCCTGTATCATATATATCCATATGAAATACAAATTAATACCATATCTGGTATCTGTATCCGTGACTAAGTCGTAAAACAGAGTATATGTAATATAACATTGATTGTGTACAGAAACCGAGGACCTCAAACTCCCCAGTCATCACTTTAATAACAAATATGGCTGTAAGATCGCAAAACCTAAACAAACGAATCTAAAGTAGAAATACGGATTGATGTGATCCTGTCGTATCTATTACTCTAAGTCGCCATTATTATTTTTGCTTGTTCCACTGTATTTTCTACGTTGCAAATTCTGACATTAAAAAGCGATGCAGATTAGAAGACAATCTTCATATTGCGCACTAGTTATCAACGACGGAATACACCACAAGATGTAATGGAACATCCATTTGACGGTGATCAGTTGATGTTACTATGTCAACATTTGTGACGTTTTGGGTGTCATTTATACCCTCATAGACTTCACTTTGGCATGGTTCGTAGCAGAAGTAAAGTATAAGTGAATATAAATGTATGATGATATTTGATAATTACTTAAAGCTGAAAATGCTAGGTAAAAACTTTCGTGTTCAGATAAAAAAAACAAACTCAAATCCCAAATGCGTTTGAGATGTCCCGGGCATCGTTTCTAAGGAAGTGAACGGCCATTTTCGTTTGGAGCTTACTTGAATACTATTCCAGAAATCAAAGCGTATCAAAGCCTGAAATCTGAAATCTGTCGAACCGTTTTTCATCATTTCAACGGCAGAGGTATCTGCAGAGCTTCTAAACTAAATTATATAACTAAGATATTACGAACACACATTTTCGCTTCATTTATTGTCCTGAAATTATCTAAGAGCGCATAAGCACGGGCTTTGAACAGGCAACATTTAAAATGGGCGTAGCTAATGACGTATGAATACAAACGCGATGCAGGTTCGGACTATTTCTACTTCACGCCTCGATAAGATTTTGCGTCATAAGTTTTTCAAATTAGCAATAAAGATATTTTTATTAGATCCAATTAAATCTGTATTTGACATCAAAACAAAAGATGCGTTTAAGCATTGTAACGGAAATTAACAACAAAATGAATTACTGGTCGGGGCTACAACCGGAGGGGGGGGGGGGGGGGGGGGGCTTTCCTCAGAAATATTTGGGAAATTCCATAGTTACGTCAGTATGTGTGTACGGTCACTCATCTTGCATAAATATACAGAACTTCTGATTTTCGGAGAACAATTCTGGGAGCGTCTAAGCGAACAATAGGTAAACAGGTCATGCACAGGTTTTCAGGAAAAAAACCCATTACAGGTAGCCTATCCGAAACAGCTTTACCCCCATCTTTGCATTCAAAATAGGCCTACACACACCATGCAATCACTTGTCTATCCTCCGTACTTTAAAACAAAAGTCATGACTCTGAAGAATTTAGTCTAAATCGCGTTCGTAGACCGATACATACATGACAAACATTCAGCAGCACAACGGTCATACCATCAATAGACTATATATATATATATATATATATCACAGTCACTTTCTTCGGTTGAAAATCAAATATGGCGGCTCGTTCGACTTCGCACCGCATCACTACCCTGACAACGATACCTACCGGTAGTCATTCCGCCTCGGTTATCTCAATTTTTATTCGAAATGGACATTATTGATATGCGATCAAATTGAAAAAAAAACATATTTTGAAAGTAATTGAAAGCTGTTATTGTTATATTCCAAATCAAACTGCAGCTATAACATTCAACAATCGGAACTATATCTACGGCCATCCAAACTACCGTAGTTACCCAGCTTAGCAACAACCATCGATTTTTTTATCACGACCATGTAAAAATAGACTTATATATGTAAAATATAGATTGAACAGCGTTTTGATTGCGTTAAAGTTGGTATGGACGCAATGGGATACAGACACATTCTACATGTAGGCTAACGCGCTACATTGAATATATCTGTATCAAATTGCGTTCATACCACCTTTATCGCAATCAAAACACTGTTCAATCTCTATATAAGCACACGCTTAAAGCTGCGTATAGGTTAGTACGTAGTATATTCCGTTGTTCACGTGACTTAGATACAAGTCAAGCTTTTACGTGAGCAAGATTTCCTACTGTAGACAAATACTCGCGTGTGGTGCTACATTTTGAAGCACATTACTCACACATTAGTGACGTGGGCGATTTTGTATATTAAAGCACTGTAGAATTCTACATGGAAACGGCGACCGCAAGATATAGCCAATAACAGGCGATATCTTGGGATTTGCTCAATTTTCACATCATCGCGGAAGTATAATAACTTTGTCATCTTTAGAGCTTATTGAATGGACGTCTTTGAACGCCTAAAAGGAATCAGAATGATGTATATTTACGATTTCAATGATTACGCTACCAACAGACAAATGCGACAATATTATTTTGGATAACAACCAAAAGTAACAATGATAAATACACTTTGCTGGTTCTTACATACAAATATTTATTTACAACGGAGATTAACACACACAACACCTAGAAATAAACCCTGAAATAAAAAAAATACGACCTGTATAATTATAATCGACGATACAAGAAAAGGTTGGCAGCGCTACGAAGTCGTAATATCATCGGGACTACTCTGATCCGCACCACCGGGACGTTGTCCTAGTGTTGCTCACTATGGTCCCTATACGGGCACCAAATGTCATAGGATAACACACTCCTGATGCTTCTAACATATCGAATTGTAGCATTTATGTAAATAATAGTTTCAGTCATAACTAGCTGTGTTGGTATATGCAAAGTTTGTTAAACTCGCATTAGGTAGGAAGTATAGCGGTATCCTGTATCTGTAACTTCTTCCGTCATATATCGGAGGTCTGATAGTGTCACGTAAATACATTCCTGCTTGAATTACTGGTCATGGGATTGAAACATTGAACAGAATACTAACTACGCTTAGGTATTGTAAACTTATTTTAAATAAAATTTTTAATATATATATATATTTATCCCGCCAAAGACAATAATCCTTTATTCCTATTGGTTAAAATGACGTCACGCGATATCCAAGATGAAGTTGTGTTAGCAGGTATTCCGTATTTCCTCGCGGGATACAAGTATATTTTAGACCTCAATATTTTTTTTCCGTATTATGTCACTTACAAGCAGTGTAACTATTAATATTACAGAATAACCTGGAATGGCGTTTATTGGAAGGAATAATCGCAACAGCCAAATGGATAACACATTTACGGCAGATGGTTTTCAGCACATTATATCGATAAGTGCTATGTTAGCATATTTCCGAGTTAGCTCCCATGCAAGGAGGTGACGTCATTATTTTGTGAGCGAAATTCACGCCGTTTTCTGGCGTAATAGTGTGACGTTACAATTAATACCTACCAACAAGGGCAGATAACTCTGTTACATACAAACACAGAATAAAATATTTGCCTGCTTTAGATATCATTACGTCAGGTGTTTCTAACTGTAACTTCGTATCGTTTCAACAGAAACTGTTGATCACTTTACTGGCATCTCAGGATATTTCTAAAATCTTGTAGAAGGAAGGCAAACATGAATGGGTTAGTCAGAATGGACGCAGCAGCTGGTATCGCACCTGCTAATTGAATACTTGGCGGCACGTGATAAAATATACTAACAAGTCCAATCAAAGTGTGTGACGACATTGTTATTAGGAAAACAATAAAAACGGTGGAAACTATTCTGAAGGCTTTCGCTACTTGTGTTTGTGGCGCTGTTTTTGCTGTCGAATGCACATTCAACGTAGTTGGAGGACAGGAAGAATAAGGGGATGTTGTAGATGTTCCCCATGATCCTGTCTCACCAACACAGAGCCTGTGTGATTGGTCCATTTCTGCCACACCCTCTTCTTGATCATTGTCCTCCTCTCTTTCCGTTTTAACTAATATTTCCGTGTGGCTTGTGTTTGAATTACTTTTTTTTGGTTGTTTCCCTTTCTGGAGTGAACATGATGGAACATAATGAGGCAAACTATCACTTTTACCTGCAATATTCTCGAGCTTTGCTGGAACAGTATCTCTAAATTTAGATTGAACATTGCTAGTTTCCACAATACCAGTAATAACAGTAACCGAACGTGGTTTTATTACATAATCTTTGGTAGGTGTTATCGCTTCAGTGGCTCCAGCAAAAGTTTTGTTTCGGACGGATTGCATTTCTCTCAGACGATTTGTCTTTCTGATATTATTTCGGAAATTTCTTGCCGTAATTACATACACTATGATCGTGCACAGCCATAATAGGAAGAGAATCGACTTTACTGGGAATAATGCAAATCCGAAATTTTCCCGAAATAGCATTACCAAACCACACGATGCTATATCGGACTCTTGGACCGTGAATAGGTACGGTATTCCGAGTATAGGACAGCATAGTCCAATGCATATGGTTGTGAGAACCAAACGATGGCGCACAGAAAATTTCCCCATCATCGGAATACTTCTTGTCCGCAGGTATCGTTCAACACAGATAATTAAAGTCTGGACCAGTGAAGTGACATAGCCGAGTTGGATAAGGAAAAATGCTAATCCACATATCCATCTCTGACGTAACGATACCAGATGAATCAACGAAAGGAGGAATATAGCCACACACAGAAACATATCACTTCCGCTCAGTAGTAGAATGGACATAACAAATGGTTTCTGTCGCAGTGTCTTGTTTAGACAAGCAATGAAAACTACCGTCAGATGCTCTACAAACGCTATCACAGAGACAAAGCAGAAGGCTACCATCACTGCAGTCCACGGGTAAGCTGTACTGTCCTGATCTTTGGTCTCGGTAATGTTGGTGTTATTCATTTTCCCCGAATATCCTGTCAACAATTATGATTGAATTCTTATAACGAACAATTAACATAATGAATTATAAATCGGAATTACATCAATTAGATCCATTTCAAATTTAATGAAATTTATTTTCATTTTGATCAATTGAAGGAATTTCTGGTTAATGTTCTTCAGTAAATTCTTACACAGGGATGAACCAAGTCATTTTGTGACCTCTTGAACTCTTACGAAGTTATTACTACGCCAGAACCTGATTGCCACTGTAAATACATGATCATACATGGATTTCGTAACAGCAAAAGCCCTTGTATAAAATATATAAAACAAGTCTGGTTTTGACATATCCTAAAAGAATCTATTTAAAATGCATTTAAGTTAAACGATGATTTTTTTTTTTAATTTCATCGAGGTATGAAAGAGATTTTGTTTGCAAACTCTGAAAATTCGCTACGGATTTTGCAAACAAAATTTATTTCATAACCCGATATAATTAAAAAAATGGTGACATCAATGCTTATGATCAATTATTCAGACTATTTGATAAAATACAATACGTTTAATCGTACCATTCATTTGAGTTTCCAAGAGGTTATTTTTCCAAATCAATACGGTACCGATGTCTTAAATGTGACGTCACAATAGCGTCGTACTTTCATGACATTCTCGGATTTTTTCTACTAAGAGATGAAAGGGAAAATGATTACAAATGTTTCAGGATCGACCTGAATAGCTTTTTGACGGCAACCGGTTGTTACATTTAAACCAGAGTATTCTAGATAAACCGAAAATCACTGTATGATACGGGTGTTCCGTCTTTGCAGAGTAGCTACCTTGCTTGTAGGTATCCATTGTGATGTCATTATTTTGTGGTTGCAATTCACATCGTTTTCTCCAAAATGTATGAGTTCGGCTCGCAAACACATGACGTCACAATCAATACCTTCCTGCAACGGCAGATAACTCTGTAATATGCAAATAGAGAATAATCTGGCTCTTTTTCCTTACAAAATGTAACTAATTAATGATTACAACTCAATGAATGCACTATATATCAAACTTGTCGTTATAGTGTAGTGTTTGTAAATTAATGGCGAGGTTGAAAACGACAGTTATTACATTGTGGGTTAATAATTGATTTTCCTTGTTTTCAGATACTCGCAATCTTACCTTCTGATTGGTCAGTATTTTTGAAATTTTATAATAAATTAAAGCAAATTATAAGTAATTTGTTATAATTTTTAATATGGAGAAGAATGTGATATAATATGAAGTTTAGAAATTTTATAGATTGAAATGTATTGCAGGTGTATATTTAAATGTTGGTCAAAACTGTATCAACCTTAGGGTTTTTCCGGTCAAATCACGGTTATGTAGTTTAAACTATCCGGAAATCGTGATTTTAATTAACTAGAATCATATCTGATTATCAAATTATTGATGTGTAATGTATTTCGCTTTAAAACCATAATCGTTACGGTGCATAGTATCACTCCCTAAGTACTACAACTAGTTAAGTACTGGGTCACGCCATACCCATTTAATGTGATACTGAACTTTCAATTCTGCGTTTTGAGTTCTACACCACATCACACAGAATCTACGACTTACACCACGAATATCAATATTAGATATTTTTTTTATACCATTATGAAAACAGTTCTGTAAACGGCGCGAAAAAACCGACTTTATCGTCATGTCACTATAGAGACATAAACATTGCGTATTGATTTTGAAAAAAAAAATCCTTTGATAAACCAATAAAATCATGAAAACCTGTTTTAATTTATACTATGGTCTAAAACATTAATTATAAACATTGATGTAAGTATTTATTAATGTCATCGGGACATGAAAAAAGGTTGTTGAAGCACTTGTGATAATCCGCCACTTGGATTCACACAGTTTGCAAAATAAATTTAATCTTATGTCAATAAAACAGGTTTAAATTATGTAAATGTAAAATTTAAAGCTTACTTTCTACTGCCTTGTCTATGTAAATCCAGAGAATATCCACAGTGCTGATATCTGAAATGGAACAGGACTATCCAGCTTGTCTTACCACGCCAAAGGTAGAATGGAACTGTAGCTGATACCACGCCAAAGGTAGAATGGTACTGTAGCTGATACCAGTAGGTAGCTTTATATCCTACAATGTCTATACCAGCGACAGTATTGTAATCGACACTTCATTCAAATCATATCTTTAAACAGTGTAAAAGAGTCATGCCGGTATCAATATAAATATGTACCAGGGAGCTATTGTAGTAAATTGAGTCAACTACCTATTTCCATGATAATATGCAGACATACATTTTCACAGTGAGGTGTTCGTCAAATAGATCATTAGACACATCTCAAGGTTCGGATATCTGAGAAAAGGGGTGTTGCAAGATGTGTGAAGCTCAGGTAAAGACTGCCTGTTACATATTGAAATGGACTCATTAGCTGGGAGTGGTATTGGTATTGTTGCCGTCTATACAAGCCTATAGTGATCGGCCATAGTAATCACGACTTCATTGTAATCTATATATACAGATATGTCGATGAAGATATATTGGATTTTAAGACTTCTGTCCAACCACAAACAACTTCTCAGTGACGAAGTATGGTTGCCATGGTAAGCTGGTCACTAGACATCAAATTATTCCGAGGTGATAATTGTAATTCCATGTCCGTTTTGTTTTGTTCCTATTCAAACTGCAGGTTATAATTTGATTCCGCTATGATTTCTCAATATTTTAACATTTTGTACCACTAAACATAAATTATAAAAATAAAAAAGATAAAAATTATAAAACTAAACTTACAGGTAGTCTAAAATGTAAATAAAAGGTATTGTCCTCTGATCCAATTACATTTTTCACAAACCTCTCACTTTCAATATTTACATGACAACGTGCTCGGTAACAGTTTCCGATGATACTAAAGTCGGTTGATTACGTAAATGGAGATGGCGTGAACGGAAACTAGTTCCATCGGAAACAAGCCCCACCCACTTCGAAAAGCTCTGGGTCCGGGTGTGTGCTAGCTTCCAGGGTTGTGTTAGTTCGAAAAACTAACACACAGCTGAGCGAGGATTTTGGAAAAAAAGTATGAAGCTAGTCAATTTAACCAAGAAACTTTTATATAGCGCAAATAAAGTAGAGGTATATTAAATATATTTATAGTATTGCTTCGCTGCATGCATCACAACAAACAAGGAGAAGTCTAGTTATTTAATTAAGTCACATTATTATATAGTCACTTTAATCAAGCTCTTATTTGAATATTTTGATTTTCCATACCATGGAATTACTACCTTTAATATCGAACTTCAACTTTCAGTCAAGTGCGGTTCCATAACATTGAGCCCCGTAGCATACATTAACAGCGATCATACGTTTCGTTTTAATATAGTCTTACATGAGTATATCAAGTTATAAGCCCTCCACCAAACTGTTGACTCGGGATGCCTCCCGACCTTAACCAACAGTTCGGCCTTCTAGCTCAGCATACACATGTTAACGTCATGCAGTTCAGTCAACAAATGTTAATTGTCTGTCATTTAGCTTCTTGATAAAAGATGACGAGGCATAAGTCTGCGACACCAAAGCCCGGAAGTTACTACTGTACATGGGGACAGAGGTTGTACATGAATACAAGTTAAACAACCTTCGGAAGGTTTCGTATTCAATATTCTTTATTTATTCCAAATGTGCATGTCCATACATACGATTTGCTACAGCGAAGATATTAAAAGAAACTAAACATGTATAGTTAGTATTTGGAACATAAAATTACCCTGCAAAATGTTATATACTATTTATCAATATATATTTCCAAAGATCTCAAAGTGTACCTTTTCTAATGTCGACGTACTGTAGATTAACACATTCTCTTCATCGTTAGACTGGAAGCAGACTAGTAAATTCTCAGATCATGCGCACAAGTGGAAGCAGTGATTTGAAATGTATTTGTTCTGTTGTACATATAACGGTATAATATAAGAAGAAGGTAAACCAGGGTCAGGTTTCATCATAATTCCATAACCTGAAATCTCCACAGGAAAGCAATACAGAAGTGAAGAGAAAATTCTTAAGGAACTTCCCTTTAATTGTGTCATGCTTTTCTATGGAATTTCATTTTAAGTTAATACAGTCCTTAAAGTTAAAGAAATATTATCTCAGACATTCGGGGAATGCTGGCGTCCCCTGTTTTATTTTGTTTAATGACATCTGGAATGCAATTTTGTTTTTGCTTGTTTGAATATTTGTATTAATGTGTACTTGTAGATAAACTATTATATTTGTATATACTTCTTGCCACTTTTCACCTTAAGGAGATGACCTAGAAAGGCCTTGCATGTTGTCTAATCCTCTTGACTGTAAATAATATGTCAATAAAACTTGTTGAAATTGAAAAAAAATCTGAAATGCAATTAATGTAAATCTAGATCAATCCATTAAAGCCCTGAATGTTGACCTACACAGAATTTATATGGGTCTATATCGTTAATTTATAGGTATGAGTCTGCATATGTTGGTGTGATCAGAGGTCAGCATATAGGAGCTATTAGCTAACTTCATATGTCCCTGATACCTGGACAGGACACATCAACACTTCAGCACCGATCATCAGGGTGAGTAGATTTTTATTGATCGTAATATATGTAATGTAAGATGTTACAATCTTACCAGATAATGCCTTATCCTTTTCTGATATGATTGCTATTTGTTTTTAACTGCATTGATCACCAATCACAGTCTTTTAAACGCCCATAGAAACATCGAAGTTTGATTAAGCCTTACTTATCTACGTTTTACTTTAATATGATTTTAAAGTTAAGCTATTGGTGTCTGTTAATCTGGAGTTTAACTCTAAATGACCTTACCTGTGGGTGGGACGTGAAATATAAACAAACAGAGAAACAGATAGACTCGGTAAGATAACATGATAAACAAGAAAAATACGAACAAGGTAAGTGCATCTGGTATTTATCTATTGCGAATACAGGTAATGTGTACACATACAATACAAAGACAAATTCAAATATGTTTACTGCATTAAGTGTTTTATGTGTGAGATATATATATTCTGTTGGTTTATCTTCTATCCATTGTCCTGTTTATATCGCTGTTGGTGCGGCATTTTCCTCTACCAATCCGTAATGTGAAAATTGCTTATATATTTTAGGTTTGCTCTGATTTTCCTCTATTCCTATTGGCTAATACATGGTCAGATGAGGTTTGATATATCACATACATCGATTCATTTTTCCTTCTGTGGTTTCATTACTCAGAGGTTGAGTTTTTCAGGGTGACGTCCTATCGCCACCGTTATTCTTGTAATTGACATTTGTGAAATGAACTACATACCTAATATACAGCTTAAGGACCTTTGATTTTGTCTATATACTGTTATACCACCTTGGTAGAATATAAAATAATGAAATAATGACCAAGGCCGTATTATATACTATTTTATTATTTTATTTATAATTTTCATTTACGTATTTCCGTGTTTTCCATATTGTTTTTTTTCTTTACTTATTTGTTCATATCATGTTACTCTTGAAGTTAATGGAATAAAGAAATGAATGAATGAATAAATAAAACTCAGACTTTGCTACAAGACGTTTCTTCCTTAACAGGCGTCTTCAGGCGGAATGGTTTAATATATATTTATTCATATCTTAAAACTGAATGTTACAAAAGTAATAAACGGTAAATATCTGTTTTGTATCGCCATTCTATTTATATTCTGCTACAACTTACCACCTATTCCTGACCCTTCACGATATACCGTGTGTGCAGATTACATAGTTATCCCCCTTGTGGATACGCATTTATTGCGATGTCATTAATATGTGAGCTAAGCTCACGTCGTTTTTCTCTTTATGTTTGCAAACATATGGTGGCAGAAAACAGTAGATTTGGACAATCTATGAAAATAAGGCGCATGCCTTAGAAATATAGATATAGTCATTTAACTGTAAAAAATACCTGTACAAAAGTATATATATAATTAAAGGCACACTATACGTAACTATTAGCAAATATTCAAGTTAAACTCGACTCCGATATTGTTCGTATTTGTAGATGTAGTTGAAATTAAGATATATTAAAGAGTATTTATAATGTTTTTTAATAACTTTGGTACAGCAGTTGTTGAAAGTCGATGCATGTAAACATGCCTTCATTTTAAACTGGTCGCCATAGAAGTTACGATTATTGCCGAACGGAAGTCGGAAAGTTCATGACCCATTTTCGGAAGAGTTCGGACAGACGTTACGTAGTTACGATAGTCACATGACGTTCTCGGCAACGACGTTACAATGTCGGCTAACTTCGGCTTGTTTGACTAAGTGGGACCCACCTAGCGATGTTCAATATTTATTTAATTTTTATCAAAATATTCCTAATCATAATCGCTCATCTTGACTTCGATTTAGTCCCGTCTCTGCATGATTTACAATAGGATTCTTTTTTCAACATTCTTCTAAATCATAAAAAAAAATAAGAAAGATACGGATATTGGGCCTTTAATCAGCACAACTTTTGCAATTACAATTTGATATTTTGATACAGATTTGGCCATATTCTGCGCTTATTCATGCATGTGAATACCATGGTAACAACAAAAAACTACCTGAAAAATTGCAAAATATCATGATTTTTAGCCCAAAATTGCAGAAAATTGTACTCAATTTTTTTCTTAAGACCTACCTTAGATTGAGCACTTCTATCACAATGGCAAAATAAGTTAATTTATTTCATAGGTCGATCGTGTGGATTTTTCAATATTTTTGCCAAAACCCGCGCTATGGATTTTTCTTCAACTAAAGCTAGCATTTCCGGTCAAGACGCACTTCCGGAGGAGCCCAGAATTGTAATCTCTAACCCATTTTTGTTATGTTTATTTTTGAAAAAATTAAAGCTTAAATCAAACCCTCCATATTGGATGTACCAATTTCAGAATATATTTGATTTTTAATTTTTTATGCATGGCTCAAAACAGGGACTCCCCACTTAATAAAAATATAGACCGGGGTCAGGCTGTTCTTCTCTTGTTTGCTACCTATGACATCACAATCGATACCTATTCGCAAGGACAAATAACTCTAGCAAATAAGTATTATTCAACACGAACTTTTTGTAATTTAATCACCATTTTGGAAATGCATACAGTCAAACGCGGTTGTTATCATCGTGTCATCCTAGTGGTGAAATTTACAATATTTATAATGTCGATGTGATTATGGAGAACAAAAAGAATCTTGTTTAAACGAATTTTAATCTGTTACATCACATACAAAATAGCAACCTTGACCTCCTTGAGATAACACATTCGAGACGCCGGAGATGGATAGTTTTATCTAGGAGGAAAAAAAACACCTATCTAGCAATGTCAGGTGCATACACACCTAAAATTTTACGGCGACACGTGGCATTAATGGTCCCTTATACAAGCTGATGACATCAAATTTTAATAAAAATAACCCGATAGATAGTGGTTTATGTTTACAAAGATTCGAATAACATAATAAAATCCAAAAGGATTTTGGATGACACTGTACTCAAGCATTGATTTATACGTGTATACGCATAGAGCCGTGCTAAATATCTTACAATATATTAGCATTAAAACAACAGCGCCTACCTGATACTCCAGGTATCGTATTGTAACTAAAGGCTTTCAATTACGGTTTACCATCTTATCACATTTCGCTTCTGTTTGCTGTTAATAAAATCTGGAGTTTCCACGAGGGCAACAATATAACCGCTTTTGACAAGATATACCATTAAATACATCAACTAACAGATTATAAATGAACAATACACCAGCAGCACTGCTTCGGTGGCATCCATCTTCTTCCATGAAATAAACTCTTTCTTGGAGAAGAATTTGACTAAGTTGCATATGCGCTTTAACAATAAAATTAACGTGCTTATCTTTGTAATAATCTTGTAGTAATAGTTCATATTTCCAAATTCCAGAATATCAGGATGAGGAACTCAGACACCCAGAAGCCTCCAGGTGATGCGCTAGTTCTCAGCAAAGATGATAAAGTCCTGATGGAAGAGGAGGGGGAGGACGATTCTGATTCTAGAAAATGTGGAATCGGCTCCTGCCGACCAGATTTTCTACAACGGTTCGCCAATGTTCAATCTTTTATCGGCGTTTATAGCGTCGTGGGAGTCATGACGTCAATAATGACGTCATATTTGGGATCACAAATTCCCAGCATTGAGAGGCAGTATGGACTGAAGAGTAGCTATAGTGGTATCATTATGAGTTTTAATGATATCGGATATTTTTGTTTCATTCTATTTATCAGTTCTTTGGCGAAATACGTGCATATCCCGCTGATCTTGTTTGGCGCATTCGTTTTATATGGCGTCTCTGGAATCCTCTGCAGCCTCCCTCATTTTATAAGTCTTGCTAGCAACAGCATTCAATTTATGACGTCAAATCCAGTTGTCCCTGACAACGAAAGTATCCCTGTTATGTCGGCTTCGAACAACATCCCGTTGTGTGCTCCTTATATCAACGGAAGTAACTTCACATCCGACGCATGCGTGGCTGGTAAAGCTGACCAGGCTTCCGGAATTGAGCTGGTAAATGATGGAATACGAAACATGTTTCTGGCGTTTTTTGGCATCGGTATGATGCTACAAGGCGTAGGTAAATCCCTGAGGGGCCCTTTTGTCACCGTCTATGTTGACGACAATGGAAAACGAAAAAGGACCGGCTTTTACATGGGTATGACACTGTATTAAATGTGTTCACTTACATTATATAGGGTTCACAGGACAAGGTTATCCCATACGTGGTTTTCTAAATTGCATTATTTATGGAATTATAATTTTTGTTTGCTGCCAAAACATGTGGTTACATCTGTTCTAAAGTTGGCTTAGATGATAAATGATGGAATAACCTTTAAAAGGAATTTAAAGAATTTGTCAATTTACTATTAAAATAAGCTTGTAATATTGATTTGAAAATAATCGTTAAACAGTGGTTAGCCTGATCCCATTTTGAACAACTGGACCGAAACATACATATATATATATTAAACACACTTCTTTCCATTACATAATCTAAAATAAACTGATAAATAATTGACTTGTGAATATCAAAACCATTGTATAGAGTGTTAGTCTTTGCTCTCCATGTTCGTTTCTGACCAGTGAAGTGAAAGGGCATATTAATGAGCATGAGGAAATCTGTTTAAAATGGTGAACTTCAAATACAAAGTTGAAAGTTCACTTTTTATTTGCTTGTGTAATAGTTTCTGCCTATTCCAATTTTAATGCGAACAACTATTTTGTGCTGCATTTGTAACCTATAAGAGTACCGTATATTATCCTATTACATCCATTTGGGAAGTATAACCACCTTTGTATGGATGTCTTCAAATAAATCCGGAGTGCTTTTAATGTTGACTGGGTATCTATCGCCATTATTCCTCTTTATGTTGACTGAGTATCTATCTCCATTATTACTGTTTATGTTGACTGGGTATCTATCTCCATTATTACTGCTTATGTTGACTGGGTATCTATCTCCATTATTACTGTTTATGTTGACTGGGTATCTATCTCCATTATTACTGCTTATGTTGACTGGGTATCTATCGCCATTATTACTGCTTATGTTGACTGGGTATCTATCGCCATTATTACTGTTTATGTTGACTGGGTATCTATCTCCATTATTACTCTTTATGTTGACTGGGTATCTATCTCCATTATTCCTCTTTATGTTGACTGGGTATCTATCGCCATTATTCCTCTTTATGTTGACTGGGTATCTATCACCATTATTCCTCTGTATGTTGACTAGGTATCATCGTAGCCCTAGCTATATGTGGTCCAGTATTAGGCTATGTGTTTGGAGGAATGCTTAGCCGTGTCTACGTCACATTAGAAGGTACGTATTCCGTTTTAGTTTTCTATAGTACGAATTTATCTTCCTTGCGGAAGGTATTGATTGTGATGCCACTATTTTGCATGCGCCATTTTTTCTAAAACTTGTTCCCGCCTTTGGTACCTTCCATGCGAAATCTTCACAGCGAGGAGCGCAGCCTGACGGAGAGTAGGGAACTAAAGGGAGGAAAGCAGTTTAAATTGTTTTTACCGTCCGTCGACAAGACTCTTGTTGACTATGCATGCAAACATAAGGGAAATTCTGCTCTCAAACCCATGACGTCAGAATCAATAACTACCCACAAAAGAAGACAATTTTCTTTAATTGCAAAGACAAATAAGTATTTCCATATTAACTAGCATGTTCACTTTTATGGATTTATTACCTTATTGTGTTGGTATCTGTTGATTTACAGACGTTGATATGTCCCCACGAGACCCTCGCTGGGTAGGAGCCTGGTGGCTCGGCTTCCTCGTGTTTGGGGCCGCTAGTATTGTATTCTCCTTACCGCTCGTTCTGTTTCCAAAACATCTGAAGAAACAAGCAGCTCCTGTAATAGAAGGGAAAGCCCGAGAGGAAATGAACCGGAAAGAGAAAATCAAAGGTGAAATGTCATTATGATCTGTCGTATCGGTGCTATTAAAAGTTTTATTTTTAAACTTTTTAAAGTTTAACATCTTTCGTCGAGACGTTCAATAAAATTAATATCGATTTATTGCAAATTCATATTTAAAAGCCCCAAAGCGAATATAAGAAAAAAACGAGTGATTGCGTGTGATGATTTAATAATGATGGTGATGATGCTTTCGCTTTATATTTCGTTTATCACGTTTTGTGAATTTCAATTTTTTTTACTTACCTCCGAAATATATCTATTCATGTAATATTATGCAGCATATTATTTTATTCTATCGTTTCCAGCTTCAATATTTACTTAGAACTTACTACAAAGTCTATCCCTTTTAGTTCTGAACACTATATTGGTGTATATTCTGTCAAATTTGACACTGTGCTATGTTAGCATATATGTGCAATACACTCTCTAAGTGTTTTATACCTTTTGAAGTATATGTGTCATATACTAGTATCCATTAATAACTTAAAATTCAACCTATTTAATATTCTGCAATATAATATGTGCTGCTTCATTTTAGTACCATTTTTGTCTTTAAACAATGTGGTGTTATACATGCTTGCCCTACTTACACGCATGCTTTACTGTTTATAATCTATCTTGTTGTTTATTTGTATTCTTACTTTGTTTGTCGCCATGGTAGATCTACAGAACTAATGCTGTTTGTTACTCAATATGCGACGTTAGATAAACATATCATGTATGTCGCCCTAATTACGATTTTTGTTCTTTGTAGAGAGTGCACTGTCGTACTGGCGTATCATAAACAACCCTGTTTATATGGCTCAGATGATCAGTTCTACCCTGGATATGGCGGGTAGAGCGGGCTATTACGCGTTCCTGTCCAAGTACATACACACTCAATTCAACATCCCATTATGGCAGGCCAACATTACTTTAGGTACGATATATAGGATCTTACATGAGTGATCATTTTATATGAGATTTTATGAAACGAGTTTAAGAAGTTTTTATATTTCCGAGCCTTGGCGAGCAAAAATTAAAGCTTCGAGACCAGTTTCATAAAATTTCATATAAAATGAACACAAATCTAAGATACTTTTTATCAAATAGCTACAAATACCTACATAACAAAGAATTTCACGTTCAAATGTATTCCAAAAATCTACGGACGCCGCCATTTTGTCCCGACGTCTTCGTAATCCTGACGTCACATCATTTTTACTGACGTCATTTTATTGTTTCTGTCCGACGTCATTATGAATTTCCAGCCAATGAAAATCGTTCCAGGTCACTTTAAACAAGTGACATTCGCAAATATATTACACGGGCGAAATTACTGGATATCAGGCGGATTATGTGATAAAAGGATAGTGATATGTCACCAGAGGTATTACTAAATTAAGTAAAACCCTATTCTCTACCGCAGAATTTACCTAATTAATGACTCCGAGAGTGAAATGTCACTATCTTCCTACTTACACGAAAGAGGTTGTTTCTCGTGTCAAGTAATTTATGTTAATTTATTGGCTCTCTAGTGTTCCTCGCTTTGGTTAGGCTTTGCTGGGTTTTACATCAACGGGACTATATTTGCGCATGAGTTGACAGTTGAAAGTATTCAAGATTATTCGGATGCATAATGTATAAAGCTAATAATCAAAACAACATTACTAGAGTCAAGAGTCAGTGATCAAACTTTTATCAATATATCATTGTGACATGACCTTCATTATATGACGCGTGGCATCATAATAGAGACAATGACTTAATGTCATCGATTAAGGATGGTGAGTCGATAATACGATTTTCCAAACATATTTAACCTTTAAATAATTTGAAATAATGTTTATAACATATGATGTAAACCGATCTTAAACGGTTCTGTAGTTGTTATCAGAAACTCTTTTCGTCAATGTTTAAAAAAATATTTAATCTTGATCCGATAAAACTTTAATTACATTTTTGAGTTTTTGGAACATATTCCTGTTGGAAGTGATAACCACCGTCATGTGAGGAGCGAAAACCTAGATATAGAGATTATTTGACGTATTTTCCTTTTCCCCGGGGATTTCAATATTACGACTTGACACATTTTCATTGTTTTATGTTTGTCTCCATTTAAACGTCACAAGGCCTATGATCGTTGGATTTGTTATTTCGATTTGATTTTATTTTACCTCTGTGCTGAGATCATGACAGATTTTCTTAAATATGCTAGATTACTTATTATTTGTGTCAGAAATGAGATCAGTTTTGTTGAAAAATAACAATTGATAACAATATTTTCTGTGACGGTATTGTGTTTATCGGCAAAAATAATTGAGATCTTTCCTAGCCAGTCATTTTGCGCTAAGTTATGATAATAAAGGTAATATTGTTTTCTCTATGTTCTTATCATATCAATTTTATCACGGCACAACAGTGGTAAAAATCAATTTTGCGTTTAAATATCATTGCACTGAAATTAGTTCGTCTGTATGTCACTTGAAGAATCCAAATATAGGTTGGTTCTGGTTTTTTTTAAGTGAAATGTCACCATGACAACATCATCCTATTTCAGCCTTCGCCAACATTTCCTCGGTCGCCCTAGGCTCATTCTTTGGCGGTTTCATCACCAGAAAGATCAAACTCACACCTTGTAAGACGCTCGGCTTGTTAATAGGTCTATACGCTGGGAATATGATCCTCTTTGCGGGGGGTTTGATACTCGGGTGTGACCAGCCTGAGTTAGTAGGCCCTAACAGGTACGACATTTTACTCCCTTCTGAATACACATCTATTTCAGCGTTCAACTTTGTTTGAATCAAACTTTTAGTATATATAAATGCCAGAGATTTGCTGAAAATCTGCATGATGCGTGATAGATTTAGTTAATCCTTCATATTGAACAATATTTTGACGGTGATCACTTGACGTGTCCGCGTCATCATTATCACGTCATAATGTTCACGTGTTTGATTTCTGAACTTAACTTTGGGTTTGGTTTGTTAATATGATAAGCGTAAATGCAGATATCAGAAAATAAGAAATTGATTATATTCTTTATCAATTTTAAAAAGAACGGCAAACACTGATGGAAATCAGGCGTAACTAAGAATGGAAACAGTGACCTAAGTCTGTCAGGACATACACATTGTCACGGTAAATAAATAATATAGAATATAGAAAAATATATCATCGAAAGTGTAATCACGGGTATAGCTTTCGACAACCTTCAAGCTTTCTTCTTCATCCCTATCTTTGGTCAGTTACAAGATAGAGACTGGAAGGTGGTTTAAGTTTGACTATGCATCATTTAGCCGTACTTTCATTGGAATATAACCTTGTTATTATGTAATATCAACTTTACTTTCATTGGAATATAACCTTGTTATTACGTTATATTAGCTTGTTATTGTGTGATATAAGATGTACTTTTAGTGGAATATTACCTTGTTATTATGTTATAATAGCTTGTTATTGTGTGATATAAGATGTACTTTTAGTGGAATATTAGCTTGTTATTGTGTGATATAAGATGTACTTTTAGTGGAATATTACCTTGTTATTATGTTATAGTAGCTTGTTATTGTGTGATATAAGATGTACTTTGAGTGAAACATTACCTTGTTATTATGTTATAGTAGCTTGTTATTGTGTGATATAAGATGTACTTTTAATGGAATATTACCTTGTTGTTATGTTATATTAGTTGTACTTTTAATGGAATATTACCTTGTTATTTTACTTTGACTATATATCATTTAGCTTTACTTTCAGTGAATATAACCTTGTTATTATGTTATAAGTGGAATAGTATTTTGTTATTATGTTATAATAGCTGTACTTTTAGTGGAATATTTACCTTGTTAATATGTTACAGTAGGTACGCCTATTCATCAGGTAACCACTCAGCGATATGCTCATCGATTTGCGGTTGTAAAGAAGAAGACTTTTTCCCTATCTGTGGATCAAATGGAATTAACTACCATTCTCCATGTTACGCCGGCTGTGAGTCACCACTTGGGAAGGGTGGGGTAAGTTATCAAGTTTCTGTAATATCGTAACTAGAGAAAGGTGGGTTAATTTATCAAGTTTCTGTAATTTCGTAACTAGGGAAGGTTGGGGTAAGTTATCAAGTTTCTGTAATATCGTAACTAGAGAAGGGTGGGTTTATTTATCAAGTTTCTGTAATTTCGTAACTAGGGAAGGGTGGGATAAGATATCAAGTTTTTGTAATATCGTAAACCACATTTTCACCTCATCAGTTTCAACATATTCGCAAACACATCAATTCGATATCAAAGGCTGTCACTGGCAATACTGTATCGATATCATATATAAGATTAACCAATGAATACTTCACGTCTGAACGGGTGTCTTAACCTTAATAATAACGCCGTCGATCATTATTTTAGTGTTATTACAACATGTTGGCCTCAACAAAAGTCCATAATTGATAATTGTATATATAACGCAGCTAAATGTGATGAGTATACGAATATACTCATCTGCATGATGTGAAAATTAGCTTAGTCCGAAACCCGTACAAATCTTGGAAATTATAGAAATTACTTGTGTGTCTTGGTAGGCTTATACATGTAGATTATACTTACTGCCATGACCCATATATTAAAAAAATAAGAAACGGGTAAATGGATTTAGTTATGCATCAATGACTGAGAAAGGATGTGCTCAGTTTGTTCAAAAGGGTTATTAACAACAGAAACCATGATTGAAAGTGATTTATTTGAGTTATAAATGAAGACATAAAATTCAAAATCACTTTTAGTACAAAAGTGTAAAGGTTATCTGTTGACATATAGATGTAATAACATAAAAGAACCCCTTTTATACAAAGATGGAGCATCTACACCCACTTCGTTTCATATATTTTTATTATTTAGAATTTTGCAAATTGCACGTGCATACCTGACGGAAGAGCTTCCGCTGGACTATGTGAATCTGACTGCGGAATGTTGTATCCTTTCGCCATCGTCAGTTTTGCAGCTGGATTTATTGTCGCTCTTGCTATTTCACCAAGTATCGTGGCAAAAATAAGGCAAGCTATAACTACTATATTATAGATGTGTTTTTTTTTGACAATTTTTGATAATGGATATAAGTACATGCAATGTAATGCATTTCAATCCATATTGGGTAAAGAAACGACTTCAATGTTCAAGTTAAAAGTGACTGGCCTACGGTTACCAAAGCAATAAAATTGATTATTATGATCTTTTTATCTCCATATTTTGCCTCTTTACATAGATTTCAATTCATGATGAATTCAGGTAAGAAATATAATTACATATCGATACGATCACAAACAATAAAAGATGTTAACAGGAATTAAGTATATTCAGTTCAAACCAACCTATTATTGATGTGTAACATTATATATCTAACAGGTGTGTGGAAGATCGGGACAAATCCACGTCAATAGGTCTATCTTCATTCTTCTCATCACTACTAGGTATGTAGTTATTTCCCCCTAACACCGGCTGTGTGTAGTGAAGTTATCTCCCAGTACACCAGCTGTGTGTAGTGAAGTTATCTCCCTGTACAAAATTTTGGAAACATTTAACAGTCATTTCTTTATTGTGGTAAATAATTAGCTGTCTCTTTCCTATAGTTCTGTTATTGTTTCTGTTGTTGTTTTATTATGATTAACCATCGATATTTTTTTTCATAATAAGGTATTTTTGAGCTTGTTCTTTCAATCTTGAGGCACTTAAAAAATCATGTCGTAACAACTATACTTCGTCGTTGTCAATCACAATAGTGAGTGATACTAGTATTATGAAAACAATATTTTAATCTTCCTTTATTCTTATGCCAGTTCAGCTTTACCAAATATATCGTCTCGGTCTCAACACAGGGGGTGTATTCAGAAAGACATTTTATTTTCTTTATATGTACTGTAATGTGATTTTCATAATATGCGCCAAAAATTGACCAACAATTTACAAGTAGATATCTGTCAAATTAACTATATTTCAGTAATGCGCTAATTAATCTTTTTTAATAGTATGTGATGAAATATTTCCCCGTACAAATCACATTGCATGATATCATAAATGAATTTTGTTACTACATATCAAACTGTATTTATAACTATTTTCCAAAAATCGTAATCTATGGCGAGTCAAATTAGATAACTCTGGTGTGAACGTCTGTCTAAAGAGTTATTTCCCTTTATCACATTAGTCCGTTATATTATCTTACTCAAATATGTTATATAAGTGCTAAAGGGTTTTGAATCAACGATGGTTGTGAGCAGGAGTATGTGAAGGCAGAGCCACACAGCGTATAATGTTTTATGTATATAAAATTTTCTAATCTGACTGAAATCCATGTATATGTATTATACATAGATTAATATATGCTGCATGAAATTCTCATTGTATTTAAGAATAATATTGTTGTATATCAATTATTATTATTGTTTGAATACAAAATTTTACAGGAAAAGAAAGATCTGAACGGTAACACGTTAGCTTTAAATATAATAGTTAAAGGAGAAAAAATAACATTAATTACTTTATATGGACCTAACATTGACCAACCTCCTTTTTATGACGAAATATTTGATATGATAGAAGAGTTTGGAAATGACAAATATGTAATATGTGGAGACTTTAACATGATATTTGATCCTAAATTAGATTGTGAAAACTATAAACATAAACAACCCAAATGCAAGAAAGAAAGTTTTGGAATATATAGACACTTTTGGACTAGTAGACACATTTAGAGAAAAGAATCCTGAGACTAAAGGATATACTTGGCGTAGAAAAAATCCACACAAACAGGTCAGATTAGATTATATACTGATATCATATAGTCTTTTACCAAGTTTGACTTCTTCAATAATTGAACCAGGTTACCGTTCAGATCATTCTTTCTCAATAATTAACTTGTCTTTTAATAACTTTAAACGTGGAAAAGGTTTATGGAAATTTAATAATTCTCTTTTATTCGATAATGAATTTTTAAAACTTATTAAATCTACAATAGAAGATATCAAATTTCAATATGCAGTACCCGTTTATAATATTAATAATGTAAAAGATATATCGTCAGATCTTATAGTATTTACAATAAATGACCAACTCTTTTTAGAAACACTAATGATGGAAATTCGGGGTAAAACTATATCCTACTCAAGTCATATAAAAAAAACATCTAATGAAAGGGAAAAAAATTAATTAATGAAATTAAGGCATTAGAAAAAACAGGGCCAAATAATACATCATTAAACAAGTTAGAAGATAAAAAGAAGGAATTAGAAGAAATAAGAAAACAAAAAATAAGTGTCATAATGAGGAAAAACGGTATAAAGCTAGTATATTAATAATCCGAAATAAAAGGCCAAAATAAATAAATTCAAAGTAAAATCAAAATCATTTCTATGGAATATATATTCAGCCACTATAGGGCCTTCTTCAGTCCGAAATAACACTAACACAACGTGTTTGTCTACATGTTTGTTTACATCTATTGTGTGCAGGTACGAAATGTCTCGGCCCGTTTGATGTATACGGCGGGTTATTTCGACCCAACATGCTATGTGCACTAAATCAACCCCAGTGTTTAAACAATGGTTATAACCACAAAATACTTTATCAGATAGACTCGTGTAGCCATAAACATAACACTGACGTATCAAAAGGGGATATTATATGCAATCACATGCACGGTCGAAACGTCAGACATACCAGCTTTTCGAGGTGGCAATCGAAAGAAAAGTTTGACAATCGACTAAGGGTATGTTATTGTTTTGAGACAACTCGTACCTCACACTATTCTGTAGACATAGTGCCTATTACATCAAATCTAATAAAATAAAACACAGATTCCTATTATCATTACGTTTGATAAAAAGGATCAGAGAAAATCCCACTAGGGGCCACGTCCACGTGATCCTTGATAAAGACCAGTCAAATTGCTGCCCCCAAAACTTTCACACCTAAGGTCATCTCGCCCCAAGAGCACAACATAGCTTACCGCATAAAAAATAAGTGGTAGCATAATAAGATCTAGAGCGAAATGGATAAGGGAAGGGGAAAAACCAACTAAATATTTCTGCCAACTTAGAGCTCTTCGCAACTATACTAGTAAAATTATTCCTTACATAACTAAAGATGGAACGGTTATCTCAGATCAAAAAAAAATTCTTTATGAATCTGAAAATTACTATAATAACCTATATAAAGAAAACATCACACCCTAATTAATGTAATTTTATAGTAATGTCAATCTTGAACAACTTCTAAAATCTTTATACTGTCCTAAATTATCAGGAGCAAGAATCTTTAAATATTGAAGGACCCCTTACAATTAATGAATGCCGATAACACCTCTAAATAATATATATAAATTAACATCAGCGCAATAGCAGAACGATTCAAAAAGGTAATCAGTAAATTAATTAGCAATAATCAAACTGGATTCATCCCTGGAAGATACATTGGCGAAAACACAAGGTTAATATATGATGTTCTGCAATATACAGAAGAAAATAATATACCGGACTTTTACTCTTTATAAGACTTTGAAAAAGCTTTCGACCTCTGTATCCTGCAACTTTATTGATTAAAACTCTAAAATACTTTAATTTTGGTCCTACAATAAATCAAGTCAGCAGTAAATATTGGGGGAAATCTGTCCAACTTTTTCCATATAGAGCGCAGGCTGTTTCAAGGTGACCCCGTCTCTCATATATTTTATTTTATGTGCAGAAATTTTATCCATACTACTAAGAAATAACGAAAATATTAAAGGTATACTATTACATGAAGATGAAATTCTATTTCTCAATTGCTGATGACACATCTGTTATTTTAGATGGCTCAAAAAAATCTTTAGATCCAAACTCTCAAATCACTAAATTTCTATGCTAATATGCCATTGGTTTAAAAATGAATTTCTCCAAGCACCGGTAATTTGGATTGGCAGTATGAAGTACAGTAATAATACATTTAATCTCTAATCTAACTTAAAATGTCGGACCACACGCTTTAATCTATTGGGTTTGTTGTGCTAGATCTAAGCAGAATAATCCAACTGAATTTTCGACAAAAAAACTTGCAAAACTAAAATCACTAATTTCAATTTGAAACAAAAGAATTCTTACACCAATTCGCAAAATAGCTGTAAATAAAAACCTTACTAATATCCAGTTCAACCACTTATTTATATCGCCTTCCAAATCTCGAAACTTGTATATCTAAACAAATTAATGCTCTGTGCTTTGATTTTTTATGGAATGGTAAACCCGGATCAAATTAAAAGTAATTATTTAAAAAATATGAAGAAGGGGCGCTTAAAATGATTCATCTAAAATCTTTTTATAACTACCTCTAAAAGTATAACAACTCTTAAAAGTATCATGGATAAGAAGAATTTATTGTAAGAAGGAAACTGGAATATATTCTAAGATCTCTATTTGACAAACAAAAAATTAGCGAATACTGGAATTGAACACATAAAAAAACAAATCTAACAATTGTAAAAAATTATTTTGGAGAGATGTCTAGAGGCTTGGTGTTACGACCTTAAGTTCAAGTAATATTTACAAAACAAATATTTTAGAAAACCCTATTTAGGTTTAATAATGAAATCAGAATAAATCATAAAGTTATTTTTTAAGAAGTCTATGCGTATGAAAAGGGTGTTATATTTATCTATAACATTTTGAAAACAGACAAATCCAATATATAGTCTAGAAGAATTTCGTGAAACGTATAATATTCAGACCAAGTTTCTAGAATATCAGTGTATGAAAAATGCCATTAATCAGTTCATCAGAAACAAGTAGCGAGAAGGTTTTGACTTTCTGAAAAAAATATAACTCTTCCTAACAACCCAATTAAACCTCAAATTGATTTTAAGTTGTAAAAAAGGTGTTCAAAATATATATAATGTTTTAATTAAAAATGAAGTCATACCTACTGCTCAAAATAAATGGAATCAAAATTTTGAAATTGATCGGGATGAATGGGGAAATATTTATAAACAACCTTTTAATGATACTGCTAGCTCAAAGCTTCAATGGTTACAATTCCGAATAAATCATAGAATACTAACTACAAAAACATTTCTTTTAAGAATTGGTAAATCAAACAACAATCTATGTACATTTCGTAAAACACATCACAGAAACAATCACTCATATATTTTGGGACTGTGAAAATGTATCAAATTTGATTGAACAATTAAGAATTTCTATAATTACTAATGATTTAAGTCTTAGATTCGAAAAACAGGATTTTATCTTCGGCAAACAAGATAGTACAAATACTAATTTCCATATTGAAAATTTGATACTGCTTCTAGTAAAATAATACATTTACAACTGCAAATGTCTAGAAAAAGAACTCAATTTAAACAGTCTAAAAATCATATTAAATTTGAACTAAAAGCTCACAGGATTATAATATCCAACAGTAATTTAAAGCGGAAACCACAAGCACTTGCAGAATTACAAAATTGGTTAAATGTATAAACAGTAATATTTAAAAAAAATTGAAAGATCTGTGACCTAGGTTTACTCCCCCCCCCTCTTTTTTTTAATCTTTTTTGTCCTGTCTTTGGTGTTGTTTTTTATCAAGAGTTGTCTCCCCTAGTTCAATTTCTCATTACATCTGTAGGAAGGGAAATAACTCTTGATAGACCTTTTATGTGAATGTGTGCGTGTATTTGTTACGTTAATAAGTTACTTGTAAATATATGAATGTACATACGTTAAAATATTCAATTTGTAATAACTCTATAAATGTAACTTCTATTGTACTCGTCTTTCATGTATCTTCTGTATATGTTGTGATGTGTATATTTTTTGAGAAAAAAATGAATAAAAAATAAATTAAAAACATATTTTTTTTTGATAATTTCAATAACGGCCTTCCCTCCAAATCGAATGTGTTCGCTCGTTACCATATCGGCTCCTGGAGCTTTTTTAAGTTTTAAGTTTCAATTGCCTGATTATTATGTGGTTTTGTCTTTATATTAAGTGATTATGTCTTTATATTGTGTGGTTTTGTCTATATATGATGTGATTTTGTCTTTATATGATTTGTTTTTGTTTTTGTCTTTATATGATGTGGCTGTGTCTTTATATTATGTGCTTTTGTCTTTATATTATGTGCTTATATCTTTATATTATGTGCATGCACCAAAATACGATGTGCTATTGTCTTTATATGATGTGGTTTTGTCTTTAAAAAAAATCGATATTTTTTTTGAGCTATCTTAGTACCGGCATATTACGTCTCCCCATATAACACAGGTATCTGCCTTTATGAGTACGTATCGATTTGTATTCATTAGTTTAATTGTGAGAGAAATATACGTTCGTTGTAATTGTGTTTCAAGCAAACTCTAGTATGAAATATTTGGGGTTTTTAAGCTTAAAGATGCTTCACCGACGAAAGAGCATACTCATCAATTAACACAAATGTGTACAGAAAATAGTTCATTTTGCATATGGTGCTTGCACAATCAGTACTTTATTCCATATAGGGCATAGTGCCATGGATTTTTTTCGGGATGAAAAAGTATTTTTAATATTTCCATCTTGAAATAAAGAAAGCTCAAACTTTTTTTTATTATTATTGGTAATGGAGTAAACTTAGTCACTTTTTCTAACTGAAGAAAAATACTTATTCGTCTGCTGCTGTTTTGTTTTTGTTGTGGAATATCTTTAATCAAAGACGTTTATTTATTTTGAACTTTTCAGGGTTCCTACCAAGTCCAATTATTTTTGGAAAAGTGGTCGACTCGACATGTCTGATTTGGCAAAAAAGCTGTGATTCCGAGGGAGCGTGTTTGTTTTACGATAATGTTGACTTTCGACTCAAAATCCATCTAATTCCTCTTGTATACATGTTCGGTGGTATATGTTGTCTCTCGTTTGGATTTTATAAAGTTCGCACATTGAAAACTTGGGCAAGTGAAATGGTGGAGGAATATGAAACTGTCGTCGTGCCGAAAGACAATTTTGATAAAGGATAAATATAAACTCCATTTTAAAACAACGTCAATAGCCATTTTTTGCTGTAGAGATGGAAGAATTTCAAGCTGTCTTGGTTTTGAACGAAAGTTATTTGGTTAAAAAAAGGATAAACGGAAAAATGGAGCGTCATTAGCCATTTGATGCTGAAGGGTGGACTAATATCAGACTCTTGGTTACAACATGCAGAAAATAACTTTGATAAAAAAGGAAAAAACGGGATTACGTAATATTGTCACACTCGACATGAAACATTAGACTTACCAGTACCTACACGTATTATTATTCCTTGTAATGATTATTCTACAACTACCTGTACCTATTATTATTCCTTGTAATGATTATTCTACAACTACCTGTCCCTATTATTATTCCTTGTAATGATTATTCTACAACTACCTGTACCTATTATTATTCCTTGTAATGCATATTCTATGATCAGAATTTGAAATTAAAATTGTCAATAACACAAAATTTTAAAACTCATTTTAATTCTAAGCTGGGTATTTTTGCGTGTCACTATTTCTCAAAACGGCCAACGAAACCAATCTTTAAAGTATTACTTTTTGCACGGTTATGCTTTGCAATATCTAATAAACAGCCATTTAAATTTATCTTATTTTAACTTATTCTTTTATTTGCAGCAACATATTTGTAATGAATTGTTAAAAGTTACAGGTAACTTCACCATTCCCCTTCCCTTGGGTTTATGACCGAATCTGCACGTAGGATGTAGTGAAACACACGTGGTAAAAGTAGCGCCAAGCAGTTTGTGTAACACACGTGGTTAAAGTAGTGCCATACATTTTGTGTAACACACGTGGTAAAAGTAGTGCCAAACAGTTTGTGTAACACACGTGGTAGAAGTAGTGCCAAACAGTTTGTGTAACACACGTCGTAAAAGTAGTGCCAAGCAGTTTGTGTAACACACGTGGTAAAAGTAGTGCCAAACAGTGTGTAACACACGTGGTGAAAGTAATGCCAAGCAGTTTGTGTAACACACGTCGTAAAAGTAGTGTCAAGCAGTTTGTGTAACACACGTGGTAAAAGTAGTGCCAACAGTTTGTGTAACACACGTCGTAAAAGTAGTGCCAAGCAGTTTGCGCCGTCCTCTATGAGAACGATATATATGGCAGAAAACACTGGTTAACTTATCAACATTCCCTGGCCAATAGAATTCCTCGACACACCAATGGATTCTTGAAACGATTGTGTTGATTGGTAGACGTTCTGTGGCGTTGTTAAATATCTCTGAGAACCTCTCTTGCCGAGTTAATCTGTTGTTCGTTGGAAATACCACTACAAATATCAAATTCAACAGTTTCTGCAGGCACAATTAATAATTTAGGGATATGTGTTCCCATGCATTTGCGGCTCAATTTTCATTCTCTTCAAACTTGTTTTATTGTTGTATTTTTCTTGACATTTATGGGCTATGAGCGTTAAGTAAAATTAACAAGAAGTAAGTTATTTAATGATAAATGTATCTCTCAGAATAATTTCAAACCACAATAAATTCATTACTAATTAATTAATACGTGATAAATTTTACAAAAAAATATTCACACATGTATTAATTTAGTTCTCATAATATAAAAACCACAGGACAAATACAGAAAATGGAACGCGTCTGCTAAAAAATAGCATTTAACCACCTCTCTTAATTAATATATTTTATTTCATTGTTTACAACATAAGTAAGTCAGGACATATACAATCACTGGTTATCTAGTATTTCTCGTTTAAAAGAGCAATAATATTTACCTAGTGGTAGAATCGGCGTTCTTCATATTTATATGTTCAACGCTGAAATAATGATAAAACGTATTAAAAGAAACAAGGTCAAGTGCCTTAGTGTCTTAAATAAACAAGTGATAAATTTGATTTGTTGTCGTACCCCAATCTAGATCATTATTTAGGGATTGCTGCAGAATAAAATAGTAATATTTCTAGATTCTTTCGTATTACCGTTTCTGTATTTCAAAGAATTTCTGTTGAAATCAGTTTTATTATATTTTAAGATAATGGTGTATGTCTTCGTCACTGTCAGTTTAGTGTGGCGATTCTTCTTGTTTATTCTATGGACCTTTTACAAAGTATTTATAAATAGAACATTGATTTCCAAACTCACCTTGTCTCCGCTGTCTTTTTGGCGCAGATATACCCATACCGGAAGTAACGATATAACAAAACGCAGGATATAACGACTCCAACTACACCTATAATAATACAAATCGAAAACCAGGCAACATTTCCAGAATCATCAAAGAAGTCATCACTGCTTGGAGGCACCACAATGACCTTGACAGGAACATCAGTATTTCTCCCCGGACTTGTTGCACGTATTACTATATCTAACTCTGTATTGTTCCCGTAAAGTGACACACTCTTCACAAGGTAAATCTCACCATTGTCTTTGATTCCGAAATATTCCGTTGATCCGGAATATAATGTATATACGATATTGTTATAGTAATACTCAAGGTCAGCGTCCGTGGCTATGACCTGGATCACGGAGGACCCGATGGCTAATTCCGACGTTATCGTTGTCTCGTACGAGTTCTGCTCAAACACCGGGCCATTATCATTGTTGTCCACTATTGTAACCTGTAGTAATGTCGTCGCTGTCAGACCGTCAGAATCCGTTGCAGTAACGACCAAGTCTACGAATTCTGGCATGTTTCCATTGTCGACGTCATAGTTAACCATATATGAAATTATTCCTGTAGTGGAGTTCATGAAAAATCGTCCAAGTGAGTTACCGGAAGTAATAGAATACGAAACTGTGTCTCCTATATCGTCGTCAGTGACAACAAAACCGGGATCTGGGAGGGCATAATTAATCTGGAAAAAACGAATTTGTTAAGCGTACGTTACTTGATGGAAACAATACCAGATAGTCTGTCTTCCTATTCCTATTATTATTAAAACCATTCGTTATCTTCATTAAAATTTCTTTAGAGCTAAACAATGATGGAGTTTGACAAACATCTATCTTCAATAAAATAACATCTTCAGATAAAAAATGTTGATCTGTTAGAATTAGCTTTCATGCCTTGGTATTTTTCCTGATGGACGTTGTATTTTGAAATATGTATCTACTCCTAAAGTAATCAAACATTCATTCATATCTGTTCTTGATCTCAAAAATATTATCTTTTCTTGTATTGTAAAGGATTGTCAAAGACATATCCGTTTTAGGTTATTATGCTTTTGATTTATTTCAAGATCGTTTTGAGGAGTGTATGAAATGACCTCGCGAATATATTTCATTTGTTAGCTTGATTCTGTATTCTGCATTTGCATATTAGTTACTAGTTATCTTTCTTTGCGGGTAGGTATTGATTTTGACGTCATGTGCTTGCGATCGTAACATCATAACTTTCGGAGATAACGACGTGAATTGCGCCGACAACATAATGACGACACAATCGATTCCTACCCGCAAGGGAGCTAACTCTACAATATGCAAAGACGAAATTCTTCAACGAAACTCATCACGTACACTGCGTTCTATATAGGCGGTTGAATAAATGGCCTTCTGGAATACAGGGGCTTCGTTGACGTCGAGAATGTTGATGATGAGGTCCTTCGGTCCGTCTGACAGGTGCCCGTCATCTACGGTAAAACTAATCGTATACTGGATCACTCCGGACTCGTAATTAAGTGGCGAGGCCACAGTCACGCGTCGTGCTGAAATGGATGGATTAGGGAATACATATCAGTATTCATTTGTTGTAGCATATATCTTTGAAAGTGTTGTTTCATATATATAATATTTGATATTTAAACATCTGGTCCACTTTCTAATTAGACTAAAAAGCAATTAGTAGTAATTATAATAGCAGTTTAGTGTTGGATTTACAATATGAATGTATCTGCAATGTATGCATTTTGAACATTAAATACAAGTGTTCAAATTAGTTTTTTTACTTTTCAATAGCGCATACATCGGGACTTGAAATATCTGTAAGATACGAATACAAAAAATTGGGCATCAGTGTACATTGTAGGTCTACAGTTGGGAGCAAACTAAACTTTGTATCTAGTGCACTTTGTAGTGCACACGTAGTGAACAACGTAGTGCACTAGACTAAACATTGTAGTGCACTAGAGTGCACAACGATGTTAACTCCAGTTCACTACAGTGTTAACTCTAGTGCACTACAATGTTAACTCTAGTGCACTACGTAGTGCACTTCAGTTTTATGGTACCTGTGATACACATATGTTCCAGTATAACCTTACAAATGCAAGTATATTCAAATTTGTGGTATAACTTATATTCATTTTGAAATAAATAAATGAATGAATTTTCCGGATACCATATGGATCCTTACAATTACTAACATTGAATTGTAATATAGGGGATGAAAGTAATCCCAACAGTGTGCATGGACAATTAAAATAGTCAATTAAATAACTTGTACTTTTAGATACAGTGTTCATGAAGCTACATTTATTCTAACTAGATTTTAGGTTTTACCAGAAATTTATACAGTTGATTATCTAAATATCTGGTTTTACATACGTTCATTCACGTATGTATGATGGTCGTATGCATACCTGAGCCAGCATGTTAGTTAAATTTCAGGTAAAACAATTCATGTCCAGAGGGCAGAATATAAATAAAGTGTCAAAGTGGCGAAATACACATACAATATAGCTAGGTAGGTTTTGGGTGGGGCAGGGGTATAAAGGAGCCCAAGGGGTATTGTCTCGAAGCATGTTTGGAATACACATATATACATGTACATTTACATGTCCATGTACACATGTAGTATAAATTTAACTATATAGTTAAAATGTACATAATTAATAAACCCCTCTCCATCTCCTCAAAAACTATAAATAAAATAAAAACAAGATACAAAACAATGTGAATACATTAACTTCATTTTTAAGGGGAAAAAACCAATATTATAACAATTATTCTCAATTGAAAGAATACGCGTATTTTGATAAAAAGTAGCTATAAGTATATTATTATTATTATTATATGAAACAAAACCACATGGGGCCAAGTAGACAGTTAGACTTTACTAAACTAATCAGGTACAGAGGCTGTCACAGCATGCTATTTATCTATTGAATTGAATGCTATAATGGACCCCCTGGGGTTAAAGAAAATAGGTATACCTTACCTGTGACGCCTGACTGATCATCTCAGGTAAGGTGTCACCTCAGGTGGTGGGATGGGGGAATAGGGAGAAAAGGGCCCTAGGCCCAGTGACCATAACGACAGACCCGTGTGCCTAGAGTTTACAGTATACAAGTCATTTATGCAGGTACAGTGTGTACCTGTATCCCCATGTACAATGCACAGTACATGTATATCAGTGTATGTGACAGACTTTTGTACCAATTACACATCAATTAAATATGATAACAATTAAATAATTAATATGTACACGTATGTAGTTACAAATCCTTGTTATGTTTATATTAAAAATATTGTATTTTATGTTCATGTGTAAACACTAAAACACAACATGAATTATATGCGACACTCCACATTATTTTAATGTACATGCAGGTCCATGATCATCACTTTTAGTTAATAATCCTTTAATAAATGTACACAACTTTTGCTGCTTAATTTTAATATAAATTTCATATGTTTATACCTATATATATATATATATATAAATAAATCAAAATTTAATATATCAATCAAAATATATTTCAAATATTATAATGTAATATTACATGTGTAGAAATATATGTTTAAACAGAAATAAGGATTTGATTTAAATAATTCGACTCATCAACGTGGTCCGTTTATCATATGAAATGATGTAGCAAATTTGATTGACTGATCGTCCCAATCGCACAGCTGTTAAATAACCATATAAATTTGCTAGAATTAATTAACAGAGTCAGAGACATATAAAATCTATATTTGTATGTCTCTGACAGAGTTATTTGGGTACAAAGGTAGCAATAATAAGAACATTTTAATAAAGTTCAACTTAATTTATTTCAATTAAATTGTTGACTCTTGACAAAATACAAAGTTCTGTAACTTTTCAAAAATCACTTCTCATAGGGCACCTGTTCATCTGTATTTTCAGGAATCACAATTTTTCTTATTAATTGAACTGGCTTCATAGGTAATTACAGGATTAGGGGAAGGGCAGTCATGCATGACAAGACAGGTGACCCCTAGCATGGTTTCTTGCTATGGAGCCTGGCCAGTACAGGTAAAATTCACCTGCTAGCGACTTATGAGGGTATAATAAAAGTGTAATAGCCAAAACTGCTAAATGTACAAAATCTAACATTCCAAATGTGAAATACAATTATATATAGCTGTTAATTTCTAGAATGGAAAAAACGAAAATATATGATTCAAATAAATAAATAATAAAATCAAATGCAAAAATTAATCAAATTAAAATAGATATAGCTATTTATATTTAGAATACCTAATATTTGATGTGAGTAATAAATGTAGCTATTAGTAAATCTATTATAACAAGTACAAAATATTTGATCCTAATAAATAAATAAATTCATTTTTTTTCTGAAAAAAAATATCTAAAGAAAAGATGCATGTGGTCAAGCCATATTGCAGCTTACGGTATATTCTTTACTTTAATATTAAAACTCATATTAGGCTAAATTACTCAGATGAAACCCATATATGTACACCAATAAAAGTAACCATTTTATTTAATAAATTAATTATTTATGTAACAGGGTGCAGGATTTACAATAAATTTAATACCTGCCTCTGCCAGGGATCGAACTCGGGACCTCTGGATTACTAGTCTGACGCTCAACCGATCGAGCTAAAGAGAAGTTCTCCCTAGCCGAGCGATATATTGCGGCTAGTATTGACCAGGGTTACATTTACATACTAACTTAGTTATGCTAATTTTTAAATACAGAGTACATTTGGTAATTCATCTGAAATAATTGAAAGATATTTAAAACCATTCAATGAAATATATACATGAACAGATTGTACATGTACAATTTATGCAATAAGTAGGAGTATCAGGCTCATTTATCTTGTGTACTGCGATGTGAACTCTAGCGCACTACAGTGTTAACTTTAGTACACTACGTTGTTAACTCTAGTGCACTACAATGTGAACTCTAGTGCAATACGATGTTAACTCTAGTGCACTACGATGTTAACTCTTGTGCACTACGATGTTAACCCTAGTGCATTAGCTAGTGAACCGGAGTTAACTTTACTTGTGCACTCCAGTGCACTTCACTACCAAGTTTAAATTGCTCCCAACTGTATATACATGAAAGCACAATCCCTCTCCTTGAGGGCGAATGCTAATGTTGCTTTCTATATTTATCGAACAAACTACAACAAAAACACTCATCTTTCTATGCTATAGAATTTTTATAAGGATTAACTTGAATATATTTTTTATGTTATGGAGATATAACACAAAAATCTGAGTGTACTCTAAATAAACCGCGAAGCGGTTTATGATGAGAGTACACTCAGATTTTTGTGTTATATCTCCATAACATAAAAAATATATTCAAGTTAATCCTTATAAAAATTCTATTTACTAAAGATAATCTCTTCAATATACAAAATTCATTTTGGGACTCTTTTGTCTATGAAATCATTACGCCGTCAATTCAGCCAATCAGAAGCAACGTTATAAACGGCGACGCCATTTTTTCCTTTATGGGCTGATAAAGTAAATTTTTAAGCCAATGAAAATGCTCGTAACAAGCAAAATTGAATTATATAATGATAAGGGATGTTATTATAAAAGATTACCCACACGTAGTATCAAATGAAAACGCAGAAGCTGCAGACGAAGGATTGTAGGAAAATATGTAAGTATGGGTATCGGTGACGTCAGGATCAGTCATCAATATGGTAACTACTTCCGATCCAACCGCTAAGGATTCTGGGATGTTTAGAGTTCGAGGGAGATTACCAAGTGTTGGCGCGCTGTTTATGCCTAAAATAGAAATAAATAAAGTGTATGATGCTGAACTCGGGAGACAAATCATGATATAACACGTGAGATAAATGGCAGAAGTTGTAATGAAGGTGATATTAACAAACAGAGCCGAATCCGGATAATCCGGAATTATATATAAACAATAATACTGACGTTACATGTATAAATGAGCTAGGTACCAGCCAGTAACTGATTTATTTACCTATTGCCATCAAATCTTATATCTTCCCTATATTTCAGCATTGGTCCAAATTTGAAAAAGTAAGTAAAACAAACCAAGACAAAATTTACATATCGAAAACAGGTAATGGCGTTTTCGTAACCTCATGATTTAAAACAGTATTCATACCTACATTATGAGTATCACAGCTGATCAGTATGTCCCTTGTGTTCGGTTGTCATTCTCATGTCAATATTTAAGATCATGAAACGATATGTCAAACAATGTCATAGATCAACCATTACCCTTTAACCACTCATAAATTCACATATGTCGTTACCAGGGAAACGGGGTCACAGATCATGCCCAAAAACAAAACTTTCTTCAAAAACAAGTGTGACAAATAGAATAATGAAGGAAATGTTTTACCATTGATAACTGAAGATTCATGTTGGTACAGTGTATTGAAGAAAACTTACCCGTAAAAACGAACATTTTATGTCAACTATTCCATCATTTGTGTTGTAATAATAGACTTACCGGTAAAAATGAAAGTAAGAGTCGATGTGGACAAGTCCACTATTCCATCATTTGTGTTGTAATAATAGATTTACCGGTAAAAATGAAAGCAAGAGTCGATGTGGACAAGTCCACTATTCCATCGTTTGTGCTGTAATAATAGACTAACTGTAAAAATGAAAGTAAGAGTCGATGTGGACAAGTCCACTATTCCATCGTTTGTGCTGTAATAATAGACTAACTGTAAAAATGAAAGTAAGAGTCGGTGTGGAAGAGTCCACTAGTACATTGTATATGCTGTAATAATAGACATACCGGTAAAAATGAAAATAGGAGTCGATGTGGTCGAGTCCACTTTTCCATCATTTGTGTTGTTATAAGACTAACCAGTAAGAATTAAAGTGATAGTCGATGCGGACGAGTCCACTATCCCATCGTTTGTGTTGTTATAATAGACTTACCGGTAAAAATGAAAATAGGAGTCAATGTGGACGAGTCCACTATTCAATCATTTGTGTTGTAATAAGACTTACCAGTAAAAATGAAAGTAATAGACGATGCGGACGAGTCCACTATTCCATCGTTTGTGTTGTAATAATAGACTAACCAGTAAAAATGAAAGTAAGAATCGATGTGGACAAGTCCACTATTCAATCATTTGTGTTGTAATAATAGACTTACCGGTAAAAATGAAAGTAAGAGTCGATGTGGACGAGTCCACTAGTGCATTGTATGAGCTGTAATAATAGACTTACCGATAAAAATGACAGTAAGAGTCGATGTGGACGAGTGCACTAGTGCATTGTATGTGCTGTAATAATAGACTTACTGATAAAAATGACAGAAAGTGTCGATAAGGACGAGTCCAATAGTCCATTGTATGTGTTGTTATCATAGACTTACCGGTAAAAATGAAAATAAGAGTCGATGTGGACGAGTCCACTAGTCCATTGAATGTGTTGTTATCAAGACTTACCGGTAAAAATGAAAGTAAGAGTCGATGTGGACGAGTGCACTAGTCCATTGTATGTGCTGTGATAATAGACTTACTGATAAAAATGACAGAAAGTGTCGATAAGGACGAGTCCAATAGTCCATTGTATGAGTTGTTATAATAGACTTACCGGTAAAAATGAAAGTCAGAGTCGATGTAGACGAGTCCACTATTCCATCATTTGTGCTGTGATAATAGACTTACCTGTACAATTGAAAGAAAGAGCCGATGTGGACGAGTCCCCTATTCCATCATTTGTGCTGTGATAATAGACTTACCTGTAAAATTGAAAGAAAGAGCCGATGTGGACGAGTCCCCTATTCCATCATTTGTGCTGTGATAATAGACTTACCGGTAAAAATGAAAGTCAGAGTCGATGTAGACGAGTCCACTATTCCATCATTTGCTCTGATTCTCACATCATACGTAGTGCTGGTTTTAGTAAGAAGGTACGTGTTCACAACAACTTCTCCGCCTACAGGAGTAAGAAAAACTAATCTTTACTCTCAATGGTTTCCCGCGTATTTTCTCTTTTTCATTCAAATGAAACCTTTTTCATTTGATTGAATTTGCCCTATGTTGCATTTGCTATGAACTTTGTGTTTGTATCAAGTGCAGTAAGTAATTGGCTAAAAAATATTTTGTATTTATTATGGGTCTTTTGATAATTGAAATAATTTTTTTTTGAAAAAAAAACTGACTAGTGTGATAAGCTTGTATTGGCGCAAAACATCCGAGTAAAAAATTAACAAAATACTATTTTTTGTGGTGAATGAAAACTGAGTGCAGAAACGCAGGAAACCATCGTTCCAAGTACTGAAACCAAAACTTTAAAATGGTTATTGTCAACAAGTATGTCAACTACTATTTCTATTAGCTAAAGCTGGACTCGCTTACATTTAATTAAAATAATATTTATTTCAGCAAAATAGGTGATTCAATTTAGAAAATAGCAGTCTGAATCCAAATTTTTCGGTTAAAAGTAACTTTCATTCTTTGTTTCACTTTAGATACCTCTACGTCTACCTATCTACACATAAAACATTTGTTTCAGTTACGATTTATTTCATTCATCTGTTTCAAATTCATGTGTAAGGAAGAGGTAAAACAATCATTTATTGACACAATGTCCAAATTAAATCATTTTCAGCTTGAATTCAAAATGTTCACTTTAAAATTAACCTTACTGACTGATTCAATGTCCACTTACTAGATGCAACGGTGAACCAACAGCTGTGGCATCCCACTGACGAATATCCGACACTACTGCCCTCAGGGTCCACAGCCTGAACAGTGTACACCACAGTACCGAGAGGGGTAGTCAGGGGCAGGGTGACATTCTCTATAAAACAACAGTAAATATTCGATACTATTGCCCTAAGGGTCCACAACCTGAACGGTGTACACCACAGTACCGAGTGGGGTGGTCAGGGGCAGGGTGACATTTTCTAAAAAACAGGAGTAAATATCCGACATTACTGCCCTCAGGGTCCACAGCCTGAACGGTGTACACCACAGTACCGAGGGGGTGATCTGGGGCAGGGTGACATTCTCTATAAAACAACAGTAAATATCCGACACTACTGCCCTCATAGTCCAAAGCCTGAACGGTGTACACCACAGTACCGATAGGGGTGGTCAGGGGCAGGGTGACATTCTCTATAAAACAACAGTAAATATCCGACACTACTGCCCTCAGGGTCCACAGCCTGAACGGCGTACACCACAGTACCGAGAGGGGTGGTCAGGGGCAGGGTGACGTTCTCTATAAAACAACAGTAAATATCCGACACTACTGCCCTCAGGGTCCACAGCCTGAACGGTATACACCACAGTACCGAGAGGGGTGGACAGGGGCAGGGTGACATTCTCTTTAGAACAACAGTAAATATCCGACACTACTGTCCTCATGGTCCACAGCCTGAACAATGTACACCACAGTACCGAGGGGGTGGTTAGGGGCAGGGTGACATTCTCTATAAAACAACAGTAAATATCCGACACTGCTGCCCTCAGGGTCCACAGCCTGAACGGTGTACACCACAGTACCGAGAGGGGTGGTCAGGGGCAGGGTGACATTCTCTATAAAACAACAGTAAATATCCGACACTACTGCCCTCAGGGTCCACAGCCTGAACGGTGTACACCACAGTACCGAGAGGGGTGGTCAGGGGCAGGGTGACATTCTCTATAGAGCAACAGTAAATATCCGACATTACTCCCCTCAGGGTCCACAGCCTGAACGGTGTACACCACAGTACCGAGAGAGGTAGTCAGGGGCAGGGTGACTTTCTCTATAAAACAGTAGTAAATATCCGACACTACTGCTTCAGGGTCCACAGCTTAAACGGTGTACAACACAGTACCGAGAGGGGTGGTTAGGGGCAGGGTGACATTCTCTATAAAACAACAGTAAATATCCGACACTACTGCCCTCAGGGTCCACAGCCTGAACGGTGTACACCACGGTACCGAGAGGGGTGGTCAGGGGCAGGGTGACATTCTCTATAAAACAACAGTAAATATCCGACATTACTCCCCTCAGGGTCCACAGCCTGAACGGTGTACACCACAGTACCGAGAGGGATGGTTAGGGGAAGGGTGACATTCTCTATAAAACAACAGTAAATATCCGACACTGCTGCCCTCAGGGTCCACAGCCTGAACGGTGTACACCACAGTACAGAGAGGGGTGGTCAGGGGCAGGGTGACATTCTCTATCAAACAGAGTAATTATTTGACACTACTGCCCTCAGGGTCCACAGCCTGAACGGTGTACACCACAGTACCGAAAGGGTCAGTTAGGGGAAGGGTGACATTCTCTATAAAACAACAGTAAATATACGACACTACTATCCTCATGGTCCATAGCCTGAACAATGTACACCACAGTACCGAGAGAGGTAGTCAGGGGCAGGGTGACTTTCTCTATAAAACAGGAGTAAATATCCGACACTACTGCTTCAGGGTCCACAGCTTGAACGATGTACACCACAGTACCGAGAGGGGTGGTTAGGGGCAGGGTGACATTCTCTATAAAACAACAGTAAATATCCGACACTGCTGCCCTCAGGGTCCACAGCCTGAACGGCGTACACCACAGTACCGAGGGGGTGGACAGGGGCAGGGTGAAATTCTCTATAAAACAACAGTAAATATCCGACACTGCTGCCCTCATGGTCCACAGCCTGAACGGTGTAAACCACAGTACCGAGAGAGGTAGTCAGGGGCAGGGTGACATTCTCTATAAAACAACAGTAAATATCCGACACTGCTGCCCTCAGGGTCCACAGCCTGAACGGTGTACACTACACTACAGAGAGCGGTGGTTAGGGGCACGGTGACATTCTTTATAAGACAACATTCAATACCCGACACTACTGCCCTCAGGGTCCACAGCCTGAACGGTGTACACCACAGTACCGAGAGGGGTGGTCAGGGGCAGGGTGACATTCTCTATAAAACAACAGTACCGAGAGAGGAGGTCAGGGACAGGATGATATTCTCTATAAAACAACAGTACACAGAGGGGAGGTCAGGGGTAAGGTGACATTTCTATAAAAGAACAGTACCCAGAGGGGAAGTCAGGGGCAGGGTGACATTCTCTATAAAACAACAGTACATAGAGAGAAGGTCAGGGACAGGATGACATTCTCTATAAAACAACAGTACATAGAGGGGAGGTCAGGGGCAGGGTAACATTCTCTATAAAACAACAGTACATAGAGGGGAGGTCAGGGGCAGGGTGACATTCTCTATAAAACAACAGTACATAGAGGGGAGGTCAGGGACAGGGTGACATTCTCTATAAAACAACAGTACATAGAGGGGAGGTCAGGGGCATGGTGATATTCTCTATGAAACAACACAGCCGGGAGGTCAGCGGCAGGTTGACATTCTCTATAAAACAACAGTACATAGAGGGGAGGTCAGGGACATGGTGATATTCTGTATGAAACAACACAGCCGGGAGGTCAGCGGCAGGTTGACATTCTCTATAAAACAACAGTACATAGAGGGGAGGTCAGGGGCAGGGTGATATTCTCTTTGAAACAACAGTACATAGAGGGGAGGTCAGGGGCAGGGTGATATTCTCTATGAAACAACACAGCCGGGAGGTCAGCGGCAGGTTGACATTCTCATACAACAACAGTACATAGAGGATGGTCAGGGGCAGGGTGATATTCTCTATAAAACAACAGTACATAGAGGGGAGGTCAGGGGCAGGGTGATATTCTCTAGGAAACAACAGTACATAGAGGGGAGGACAGGGACAGGGTGACATTCTCTATGAAACAACACAGCCGGGAGGTCAGCGGCAGGGTGACATTCTCTATAAAACAACAGTACATAGAGGGGAGGTCAGGGGCAGGGTGATATTCTCTATGAAACAACACAACCGGGAGGTCAGCGGCAGGTTGACATTCTCTATAAAACAACAGTACATAGAGGGTGTTCAGGGGCAGGGTGAAATTCTCTATAAAACAACTGTACACAGAGGGGAGGTCAGCAGCAGGGTGACATTCTCTATAAAACAACAGTACATAGAGGGGAGGTCACTTTTCGTTATAGCCAATAGTTTATAAGGGTATTTTGCAAATTCTATTACAAACTCATTGCTTGTATTAACAACGTAATTACTCGTTTACATATTAAGGATTAATAAATAAAAAAACATGTAAAAGTTATATTAAATTTAAAACCTGGTAGATTTGAGAAAACAGCGGGGCTATTCTGAGTCACGTGAACAGTGAATGTTTCCTCGTCCGCAGTCATTCCGTCCGTACACTGTATCGCCAGGGTATAGAGAGAGGTAGTACTATAGTCCAGACTCGGAGACGATTGGCTGTATATCCCATAGGCTGAAATACACGACAAAAGTATAGAGAAAGGTCGTACTATAGTCCTGACTAGGGGACGATTGACTGTATATCCCATTGGCTGACATACACGACAAATGTATAGAGAGAGGTAGTACTATAGTCCTGACTAGGGGACGATTGGCTGTATATCACATAGGCTGAAATACACGACAAAAGTATAGAGAGAGGTAGTACTATAGTCCAGACTAGGGGACGATTGGCTGTAAATCTCATAGGCTGAAATACACGACAAAAGTATACAGAGAGGTTGTACTATAGTCTAGACTAGGGGACGATTGGCTGTATATCCCATAGGCTGAAATACACGACAAAAGTATAGAGAGAGGTGGTACTATAGTCTAGACTAGGGAACGATTGGCTGTATATCACATAGGCTGAAATACACGACAAAAGTATAGAGAAAGGTCGTACTATAGTCCAGACTAGGGGACGATTGGCTGTATATCACATAGGCTGAAATACACGACAAAAGTATAGAGAGAGGTGGTACTATAGTCCAGACTAGGGGACGATTGGCTGTATATCCCATAGGCTGAAATACACGACAAATTATAGAGAGAAGTCGTACTATAGTCCAGACTAAGGGACGATTGGCTGTATATCACATAGGCTGAAATACACGACAAAAGTATAGAGAGAGGTCGTACTATAGTCCAGACTAGGGGACGATTGGCTGTATATCACATAGGCTGAAATACACGACAAAAGTATAGAGAAAGGTGGTACTATAGTCCAGACTAGGGGACGATTGGCTGTATATCACATAGGCTGAAATACACGACAAAAGTATAGAGAAAGGTCGTACTATAGTCCAGACTAGGGGACGATTGGCTGTATATCCCATAGGCTGAAATACACGACAAATTATAGAGAGAAGTGGTACTATAGTCCAGACTAGGGGACGATTGGCTGTATATCCCATAGGCTGAAATACACGACAAAAGTATAGAGAAAGGTCGTACTATAGTCCAGACTAGGGGACGATTGGCTGTATATCCCATAGGCTGAAATACACGACAAATTATAGAGAGAAGTGGTACTATAGTCCAGACTAGGGGACGATTGGCTGTATATCCCATAGGCTGAAATACACGAAAATAGTATAGAGAAAGATCGTCCTATAGTCCAGACTAGGGGACGATTGGCTGTATATCACATAGGCTGAAATACACGACAAAAGTATAGAGAAAGGTCGTACTATAGTCCAGAATAGGGGACGATTGGATGTATATCCCATAGGCTGAAATATACTTTAGGCCAGACTAGTGGACGATTGACTGTATATCTCATAGGCTAAAATACACTAAAAAAGTATAAAGAGAGGTCGTACTATAGTCCCTACTTAGGGACGATTGGCTCTATATCACATAGGCTGAAATATACGACAAAAGTATAGAGAGAGGTTGTACTATAGTCCAGACTAGGGGACGATTGGCTGTATATCACATAGGCTGAAATACACGACAAAAGTATAGAGAGAGGTCGTACTATAGTCCAGAATAGGGGACGATTGGATGTATATCCCATAGGCTGAAATATACTTTAGGCCAGACTAGTGGACGATTGACTGTATATCTCATAGGCTAAAATACACGAAAATAGTATAGAGAAAGATCGTCCTATAGTCCCTACTTAGGGACGATTGGCTCTATATCACATAGGCTGAAATATACGACAAAAGTATAGAGAGAGGTTGTACTATAGTCCAGACTAGGGGACGATTGGCTGTATATCACATAGGCTGAAATACACGACAAAAGTATAGAGAGAGGTGGTACTATAGTCCAGACTAGGGGACGATTGGCTGTATATCACATAGGCTGAAATACACGACAAAAGTATAGAGAGAGGTGGTACTCTAGTCCAGACTAGGAGACGATTGGCTGTAAATCTCATAGGCTGAAATACACGACAAAAGTATAGAGAGAGGTAGTACTATAGTCCAGACTAGGGGACGATTGGCTGTATATCCCATAGGCTGAAATACACGACAAAAGTATAGAGAAAGGTAGTACTATAGTCCAGACTAGGGGACGATTGGCTGTATATCCCATAGGCTGAAATACACGACAAAAGTATAGAGAGAGGTGGTACTATAGTCCCTACTTAGGGACGATTGGCTGTATATCACATAGGCTGAAATACACGACAAAAGTATAGAGAAAGGTCGTACTATAGTCCAGACTAGGGGACGATTGGCTGTATATCACATAGGCTGAAATACACGACAAAAGTATAGAGAGAGGTGGTACTATAGTCCCTACTTAGGGACGATTGGCTGTATATCACATAGGCTGAAATACACGACAAAAGTATAGAGAAAGGTCGTACTATAGTCCAGAATAGGGGACGATTGGCTGTATATCACATAGGCTGAAATACACGACAATAGTATAGAGAGAGGTGGTACTATAGTCCCTACTTAGGGACGATTGGCTGTTATCACATAGGCTGAAATACACCACAAAAGTATAGAGAGAGGTCGTACTATAGTCCAGACTAGGGGACGATTGGCTGTAAATCTCATAGGCTGAAATACACGACAAAAGTATAGAGAGAGGTCGTATTATAGTCCAGACTAGTGGACGATTGGCTTTATAACACATAGGCTGAAATACACTAAAATTCACTGTTCCGTGGTAAAACTTATAGTATATAGGCATTCATGTAAATTAAAACATTTTGACCTTTCTATCAGAGTTAGTTCCCTTCGTGTCAATCCGTCTGTACTATAGTAACTCTGGTAGATAAGAAATAGGTAGGTGTAGTTAAATTAAGAAGAAGAAAAAATCAATCAATCGAGACAAAATTTTAACAAAAATAAATGAATGAAATAAAACATACATATTTTTTAGTTAGTTCAATTTAACAATATTTAACTGTATTTTCAACAAAGCAGACCAGGCACATTTCTTATTTGTTCATAAAAATGACACACCAAAACCAAACAAAAATATTAGATATTCCTCAACTAGCTATATGAAAAAAATGATCAAATTAAACTTACAAGTCGTTCCGGATATAAATTTTAGAAGAAATGGAGCTCCGGCAGGAGACGTGTTATTAATTGCGCATGTCACTGCATCACCGGAAGCATCCGACACAGTCACTTCGTACAGGAATGTTTCTATGGTGACGATCTCGGAGAGGTCACAAGATGCTGGTAAGTTACCAATGACAGGCGACTAAATAGACAAAGAATATCTTACTGAAGTTTGTAACATATACAGGAAAAGATTAACCGTTTGGTTATAATTTCACTTTCGTATAATTTTGAATACTTGCCTATGTTTAGTTTTGGTTGCCTTTTTGATATGCAGTTACTTTTTGTCTTATAATAATCATTTAGATTGTACCTTTGTTAACTAAACTAATTAATGACATCAATTGATTTGATATTCAATAAATACCCGTATCATGTTATCAATCCTACAACATTATTTGATATTTCACACAATTATATCCACATATACTTTTAGATATGTTCAGATGTTTGAGAGTATCTATCTGTGCCTACTAATAAGAACAATATGACATTCAATTTCATTACACATAAACACATAAAGTAAACAGACTTAATTTCGCGGTATCTTGCATCGATAATCACATGCGAGAATAAATAGGTTTACACTATATAGAAGACTCCAAGGAACAATTGCACGGCACTGGGATACCTAATTGTAAAACACATATCTGAAGTTTATGGAATGAACTCTCTACGTAAGGAGTTGGTTGAGACTTACATAGTTGATGACGTTGATCGTTAAAATCCGTTCGTTGCCTAAGTTACAGCGGTCATGGACTCTCATATCCACATAGATGGTACCGAATGTTAGAGGGCCAGTCGTGGTGACCTTACCTAAATAGAATAGCAGATCAGAAATTCAGAAAAAAACATCTCCCAAAGCTACATGAAAATACTGTAAATCGACTAATTTTGGCGTCCTATTATTTTGCGAAGTTAAAAAGGTGTCAGGCAGATGTACAATATATCCTTATGATTCTTAATCGCAAAATTAGATCACCACAAAAAAGTAGTTAGGTATGAAAACGCGACAATTAGTTGATTTTCAGCAATAGGTCAAATAAACAGGGATAGGGTCAAACATAATACATTTGTTTACACATCAGTACAGGGACAAAATAAGTCTAACCTATTACAGATGGGCCCAGTGTCATGAACATTTCTTCACTTTAAGGGATTCCTTAATTTAAATTTCTCTATAGGAAAGCATTACGGAAGTTAAGGAAAAAACTTGAGTTAAGGAGCATCCCTTAAAATCTGTAATGCTTTCTATGGAGAGTTTTAAATATAAACATAAACTTTATTTCTTTTCTACATCGATTACGAAACAAGTTATATAACTTATGTAAATCACTCTCGATAGCCCGGATGTAAGCGCGCGAGGGGCCTTAGTGTGGTTTTGGTTTGTTTAGTTTTACGTCCTATTAACAGCTAGGGTCATGTAAGGACGTGCCATGTTTGTTGGTGGAGGAAAGCCGGAGTACCCGGAGAAAAACCACCGGTCAGCGGTCAGCGGTCAGTACCTGGCAACTGCCCCACATGCGAGGGGCCTTAGTGTGGGAGGAGTGCCCGGATAAAACCCACGTGATCGGGCAGGTGACCCCTAATCTTTTCACGTCCGTGCCAGGGATCGAACCCCAGCCGACTAGGTGTTTTTAGAGAGTTATATGTTCAAGTATTCCTTAAAGTTAAGGAATGTTCGTTAAACTGGGCCATGGTATATAAAGAATGAAAAGGATGTTAAATCTCTTCAGAAATATTCTATCATGCAAACATGTGTATAGAAATACATTTATCCTGTATAGTATAATAGGCCTATTACTTGACCGGGGCTTTCTTTCGAAACATTCAAATTAAAACACACAAAAAAAAAAAAAAAAAAAATATACGAACAAATTAGATAGTTAATACAAATATGCATTTATTTATACAGCAATAAAATATCAAACCACTACAGAACGTTACGAGAATTTTATATTGACCACCATCAGAAAAAGTTGTATTATGATTCAGATAATTTCCTTAGAAGGAATCGAAGGCTTACTTTCAAATGGGACCTTTTTTCAAAACCGTCATATTTTCAAGATTTAAATTTTTCATGTGACTGTAAGAAATCGAAGGCATACTTTCAGGACCAGCCTATTTTCGATTCAGACTCATTATCGAAATTTTAGAGTATAATAAATATTCCAATGGAACAAAAAGGTATAGGCTAGTAAGCACACATATACACCTTCGCACATTTTATGTCTGTTTCAGAAAGAATATAACTTTGTTACATGTAACATGATATATAAAAATCAAAACGTTAATACTAGAACATTTTAGTAAAATCGACGAAAAGCGGTGGATGTTTTTATTCACCAGTTATGGATAGTGCTTATATATATTGATATTATGAGTAAATACAAACTTCACTAATTATGTTAAAAAAAATTGTTTTATACAAATGTTTGATCCATTCTGAAAATTGACATGAATATCGGTGAACAGTTACGAACAATATTGTGCATAGGGTCAAAGCTGCAAAATTGCCACAAAGCCCATATTGTATGTCAGATTCATTTTTTGTATGTAACTTTGATTGACAATAGTTCAAACCCGAGCACACAGAGTTATTAACCCGAGCACAAGGACATATAAACCCGAGCACAAGGACATATAAACCCGAGTACAAGGACATATAAACCCGAGCACAAGGACATATTAACCCGAGCACAAGGACATATCAACCCGAGCACAAGGACATATCAACCCGAGCACACGGACATATAAACCCGAGCACACAGACATATAAACCCGAGCACACGGACATATAAACCCGAGCACACAGACATATAAACCCGAGCACAAAGACATATAAACCCGAGCACACGGACATATCAACCCGAGTACAAGGACATATCAACCCGAGCACAAGGACATATCAACCCGAGCACAAGGACATATAAACCCGAGCACACGGACATATAAACCCGAGCACACGGACATATAAACCCGAGCACAAGGACATATTAACCCGAACACAAGGACATATCAACCCGAGCACAAGGACATATCAACCCGAGCACACAGACATATAAACCCGAGCACACGGACATATAAACCCGAGCACAAGGACATATAAACCCGAGCACAAGGACATATAAACCCGAGCACACGGACATATAAACCCGAGCACAAGGACATATTAACCCGAGCACAAGGACATATAAACTTTTTAAATTTTGCAATGGTATGAACTCCCGCTTCATTAAACCTTAACGAGGAAAAAAGTTTTTCGTTCATGAACATTTTACAACATAAAGGAGTATATCCTACTTAAGGTAAGAGAAGGTAAGATCACAATGACAAGCGGTATGACGAAGGTAAAATATCTCACCGGTCGCTATATCCACAGCGACATTAGCCGTGGATGGAGTGATGCTCCGAAGGGTCAGTACCAGAGTGGACACATCTTCGACGTCCAAATCGGTGTACGAGATTGTGTACAACAACGACCCGACCGGGGTGTCGTCATAGGCATCTATGGACGCCGGCAGGTTAGTGAAGTCGGCTTTGTTTCCTGTCAGATTCAGTGTTGTCGTAAAAAGAATCAATGTTGTCGTATACAGAATCAATGTTTGTCGTAAAATGAATCAATTTTGTCGTAAAAAGAATAAATGTTGTCTTAAAAACATTTTTTAAGTAAAAACATAGTTTATCATTTTCTTTTTATATTTTTTAGAAATTAACGTTGATATCCTCGCACAGGAGAAATATCATTCAACATACTTTCACTATACTTCATTACACATTTGTCTTATTGCTTCAATTGAATAATGTCACGGCGAAAATGCATTTACGGTCATACCATTTCTAACGGGTAAAGTTTTCGTTTAAAATAAAAGGAGTGAATTTTGTCGAAAAAAGATTGATGTTGTAAAAGGAAATGATGTTCTGCTGAAAGGAACTGATGTAAGTTGTCGTAAATAACATTGATGCATAAGTTTGTGTTCATTTAAATACCCGAACCAATTCAAAGCGTTTGATAAGATAAATCCGTTAAGTAATATAAATGATTTTTGTCCTATCTAAGTAAATGCATTTACTGCCATACCCTTCCCAATGCATTGTATGTATAAACCTGCTACAAGGTCCTTTCGTTTGAAGTCTTAGATCAGAGCCGCAATATTTCATATATGTCTTTACAACTAAAGCAATCCCGTTTGTTTTCATAATACACAGTGATCTGCCCTTGCAGAAATCACGTGTATCGATTGTAACGTCATCATTTTGTGGGTGCAGATTACACCGTAGAATATCCCTGAAAATGTGACGATACGCTCAGAAAAAAACATGACGTAACAAATGATATCTACACGCAAGGACAGATAACTCTGTGATATGCAAATGTACAAAAAAATTCATAGTGATTCGTATTGGTGAACTAGATACCTACCGTTACTTATATAATACTTAATGGCGTATATCCTGTTGTTGATATACGGAGTCGACAGCGAAAAGTTGTAGCCTTCCGCCACATCACCGATTGACACCACTATGTTCCGATCGTACGATCCGGAGCCGTAAGCTATGACTCCAGTACTTTCCGTGTACCTGTTGGCGAGAACGGTTTAAAGTTATATCCCTGGAATGTTAAGTTATCTCCCCGGAATGTCAAGTAATCTCCACGGAATGATGATGACGCTCCAGTTTATTCCCCTATCTTCATACAGCTAAATTTCTTTAATCAGGAGGGGAGGCTATACTAGACAGTGAGCAAAGATCAAGGTAGACGTGTTGAACAAAAATAACTCAATTTTATATGTTACATACAATTCTAATGGTTAGAAGTTTCCTGGTTATTTTTGCATCAGCTAAAAGAATTGAACGTCGAGTATCATGACGTAAGAACGTTTGCGCGAGAAATTTTAAAAGCGGCACAGTCATTGGTCACACTAAACCATTTTAAAAGCGACACAGTCATTGGTCATACTAAACCATTTTAAAAGTGACACAGTCATTGGTCACACTAAACCATTTTAAAAGTGACACAATCATTGGTCACACTAAACCATTTTAAAAGTGACACAGTCATTGGTCACACCAAACAATTTTAAAAGTGACAGTCGTTGGTCATACTAAACCATTTTAAAAGTGACACAGTCATTGGTCACACTAAACCATTTTAAAAGTGACACAGTCATTGGTCACACTAAACAATTTTAAAAGCGGCACAGTCATTGGTCACACTAAACCATTTTAAAAGCGACACAGTCATTGGTCTTACTAAACCATTTTAAAAGCGACACAGTCATTGGTCACACTAAACCATTTTAAAAGCGGCACAATCATTGGTCACACTAAACCATTTTAAAAGCGACACAGTCACTGGTCTTACTAAACCATTTTAAAAGCGGCACAGTCACTGGTCTTACTAAACCATTTTAAAAGCGACACAGTCGTTGGTCATACTAAACCATTTTAAATGCGGCACAGTCACTGGTCTTACTAAACCATTTTAAAAGCGGCACAGTCATTGGTCACACTAAACCATATGGTCACAAGTCTATTTTGCTTTCTTGTTAAAGTAAGTAAATTAATTAGTACCTTACTGAGTCAGGAGCATATTTTGCGTTTAAAAATGTATTTTTTTGTCTGAACCCAAACATATTGACACTCATATCTAAATGGAAATTCGTGTGAAAAACCATTCGAACTTGAAAAAAAAAAAAAAAAATTAAAAAAAAATATAAAGCGAACCGTGTGTCAGTTTTAATGCTAACTACAATCACAATCGAATACAAAAAGAAGAACGGTATGATTTTATAGATATAGAAAATAACTGATAAAAGAACTCTATCTATATAGAGCCTTAAACCTACCATCCAATGAAGTCTCCTGTCTGTAAATATACATCGGCTGGAAAATAGATCGTCCAAGTGGTATCCCCTGGAAAAAACCAGCACATATAGTTGTAAACTCAGATTTGTATTACTTGATGTTACCATTTTTTAACTTCGTGGGGTTATAAAAGAAATTTTGTTTGCAAACTGTGGGAACGGCGTCCTGGATTCTCACAAAAGCTTTGCAAAATAGTGACATCAATACTCATAATTAAATTTTTGGACTAAAAATGACTGGCCTATCAGAAAGTCTGATTACGTATGAAAACAAAGAAAAAACAACATAATTGTAATGCTATGAGAATGTTATAAAAATGTTATAAGAAACACAGTATACAGAGACGTCCTGTATATAGGTGTAAACTAACAGTTAAAGATACTCCACCGCCGACAGAGCATAAATGATATTCATCATTTGAACAATAATTGGTGTTTAATCGTGTATATAATAGTCTAATTACCACAAAATAATCTATTTTGCCTTTGGTACATGCGCATTCAGTAGTTCATTTCATATAGGATATAGTAGTACAGAATTTTTATCGGGATGCAATTAATTACAGTGGCGTAGCGCTCGTGCATGCTTGAGCATGCAAAATAATACTCTGACTAACATTTTTGTGCCATATGAAAAAACACGACATTTTCATTCACCTAACGCTGCAGAATATTGATGACGTATAAATATATGTGATATGACCGACTGTATGCCTAACATTACTTTGTGCATACGTCCTTAAATGACCCTGGCTGTTAATAGGACGTTAAACTAATCAAACCAACTTTTTGCATATATTTGAAAGACTTTCTAGTGAAGATTGGCCATGCCGGAAATTTATCAGAATAGCCTATATATATTCCGTCTTTGCATATTACAGAATTAGCTTCCGTGCGGGTAGGTATATCCATTGTGACGTCATTTTTGTGAGCTCAAGTCACGTCGATTTCTCCGAAAATTATGACGTTACGTTCGCAAACAAATGACGTCATAATCACTGCCTACACGCAAGTGCAGATAACTCTTTAAAATATGCAAATACAGAATATCCGGTT
>SAYR01059515.1:0-29725 GCA_004382745.1 Argopecten irradians irradians
ATATAGTCTCCAATGGTACAGAATTCCTCATCAAACAGTGTCCCATGGTACAGAATTCCTCACCAAACAGTCTCCCATGGTACAGAATTCCTCACCAAATAGTCTCCCATGGTACAGAATTCCTCACCAAACAGTCTCCTATGGTACTGAATTCCTCACCAAACAGTCTTCCTTGGTACAGAATTCCTCACCAAACAGTCTCCCATGGTACAGAATTCCTCACCAAACAGTCCCCCATGCTACAAAATTCCTCACCAAACAGTCTCCAATGGTACAGAACTCCTCACCAAACAGTCTCCCATGGTACAGCATTCCTCACCAAACAGTCTCCCATGGTATAGAATTCCTCACCAAACAGTCTCCCATGGTACATAATTCCTCACCAAACAGTCTCCAATGGTACAGAATTCCTCACCAAACAGTCTCTCCCATGGTACAGAATTCCTCACCAAATAGTCTCCAATGGTACAGAATTCCTCATCAAACAGTCTCCCATGGTACAGAATTCCTCACGAAACAGTCTCCCATGGTACAGAATTCCTCACCAAACAGTCTCCCATGGTACATAATTCCTCACCAAACAGTCTTTAATGGTACAGAATTCCTCACCAAACAGTCTCCCATGGTACAGAATTCCTCACCAAACAGTCTCCCATGGTACAGAATTTCTCAACAAACAGTCTCCCATGGTACAGAATACCTCGCCAAACAGTCTCCCATGGTACAGAATTCCTCACCAAACAGTCTCTCATGGTACAGAATTCCTCACCAAACAGTCTCCAATGGTACAGAATTCCTCATCAAACAGTCTCCCATGGTACAGAATTCCTCACCAAACAGTTTTCCATGGTACAAAATTCCTCACGAAACAGTCTCCCATGGTAAAGAATTCCTCACCAAACAGTCTCCCATGGTACAGAATTACTCACCACACAGTTTCCCATGGTACAAAATTCCTCACCAAAGAGTCTCCCATGGTACAGAATTCCTCACCAAACAGCAACTCCCATGGTACAAAATTCCTCACCAAACAGTCTCAAATGGTACAGAATTCCTCACCAAACAGTCTCCCATGGTACAGAATTCCTCACAAAACAGTCTCCCATGGTACAGAATTCCTCACTAAACAGTCTCCCATGGTACAGAATTCCTCACCAAACAGTCTCCCATGGTACAGAATTCGTTACCAAACAGTTTCCCATGGTACAAAATTCCTCACGAAACAGTCTTCCATGGTACAGAATTTCTCACCAAACAGTCTCCCATGGTACATAATTCCTCACCAAACAGTCTCCAATGGTACAGAATTCCTCGCCAAACAGTCTCCCTTGGTACAGAATACCTCGCCAAACAGTCTCCCATGGTACAGAATTCCTCACCAAACAGTCTCCAATGGTACAGAATTCCTCACCAAACAGTTTCTCATGTTACAGAATTCCTCACCAAACAGTCTCCCATGGTACAGAATTCCTCACCAAACAGTTTCCCATGGTATAGAATTCCTCACCAAACAGTCTCCAATGGTACAGAATTCCTCACCAAACAGTCTCCCATGGTACAGAATTCCTCATCAAACAGTCTCCAATGGTACAGAATTCCTCATCAAACAGTCTCTCATGGTACAGATTTCCTCACCAAACAGTCTCCTATGGTACAGAATTCCTCACCAAACAGTCTCCAATGGTACAGAATTCCTCACCAAACAGTCTCCCATGGTACAGAATTCCTCACCAAACAGTCTCCAATGGTACAGAATTCTCACCAAACAGTCTCCCATGGTACAGAATTCCTCACCAAACAGTCTCCCATGGTACAGAATTCCTCACCAAACAGTCTCCCTTGGTACAGAATTCCTCGTGGAATACTTATTGAAGAAGCGTTATTATGATATTATAATGTTGTATTGGAATATCTTCATTTAGTAATCATCTTAATTGCCAGTGCGCGGCGCATTTCCTAAAACGTAATGTTCAAACCTTTAATAATAAAAATTCAATACACATGAACTAGACTAAAAATGTCCATCAAGGGTTTCTACTCCTTCAGAAAATGTCTCGAAAGATTAATTTGTTTATATGACTTAGCAAGACAATTAATTCATTATTACATTGTGTCAAACAACAATATGCCGGTATGTTCAGATCGAGCAGGGTCGCATAATGATATGACGACATTCACAATTATCATTTCTAAATCCAGGTAACTTTAAATAAAAAAAAAATAACCATGAACGCTTTAAAACCATCAAAATACATCGTAAAACTCATCCCAGCCATTCTTAATCGTAATATTTTCCCTGGGGAGACCCCCGAACCCCCAAAACACCAAAACACTTGCGCCTTCGGCGCTCGCACGCCAGTTTGACCAATTTGGGTACTTCATGTTAGAGACGCCACTGTCTATGTACAGTAAGTGATCGGAACCCCTGGAGTATCGAGGATGATGTTACCTGGGTATCCGACACGTTCCCACTGGTGGTATTTATTTAACATTTACATAATATTATACCAGGCCGTACAAGGCCGTATAAGGCTATTCACTATACTAACATCACTCAATTACATAGTAAACATACTCATGCCGGGACACGGGGAGATACGTGTGTACCCGTGGTACGTCAACGTGCATCGTTAATACTCATAAACCTGCATGTACACAATCTGCATACGTCCTTAGTGAGTCCATGTACACAATCTTATGGTGGCTAATTACGGCCATCTCGTGTTGTTGTGTTGTCGCCTTGTTGTGTTGTCGCCTTGTCGAGTTGTCGTGGTCTCAAACTGAGACAACCCGAGATTTAACAGTTAAAATGTCGACTTGTCGCGTTTTCGAACCGCGACAAGTCGACAACACGACAAGACGACAAGTCGACAACACGACAAGTCGACATTTCAAACACGCTAATTAGCGCGTACAGAATCTCGTGTTATCGTGGTAAAATGTCGACTTGTCGTGTTGTCGAGTTGTCGCCTTGTCGAGTTGTCGACTTGTCGCCTTCCTGTTACACATGCGCAAACAATGGATAACACTCGCCATATTGGATTGCTAATGAAAATAATTGTGTGCATGTGTTTGTAGCTAGATGAAGATATTTGATAGCAATTTCTTTACCGAGAGTTCTCAAAATATTTTTCTCTGAACTATGAATTTCAATAATTTGTTTATTATATGATAATCGTGTAATAATGGTCTGGTCACGCCGTCTGATAAGTACGCAGTCACTTGAACCGCTAAGGCCTAATAGTTTGAAGACCCATTAATCCGAAAATTAGAAAATATTGCAATTTTAGTATGGTGGCATATTTCTGCCATCAAGTTGCCGACATCATATCGGAAGATGTCGACATAAACAGAAGTTTATGTCGACTTACCACATAATGATCCTTGTCAGTTATTGATGTCGACATCTGGTCTTGAAAGTGGAATTCAAAGGCCACCCTTTCATAGGGCACTGTGTATATGCAGCAAGGCACCATACAGCAGAGTTCGACGTTGATTTTGTTAATTCAGAAAAGTTTTTATTTATTTGATTTCAAAATTAAAAATTGTGATCCTGCACATCCCGGCCATGCAGCTGTAGCCTGCGTGTATGTACATATTGTAACTGATAGTCCGAGCTGCGGAAGTTAGAGTCCAAAAGGACTCTGCTTTGTACAACGAATTTCCATCCTCTTGGCCATAATCATTTATTAATATATATAACCGTGGGTTGAAAATTCGTTTAAAAGCTGTGTGTGTGCTTTGTGGATTAGCATTCGTACCAAGTCCATGTGGTACATACCGTACTATACTATATTACAATGATTTTTTCAAGATTTCATTTTTTTGCGAATCACGAAAAATACCAGTTACGTAATTTTAAAGCCAAAAAGGTCACAGTACAGATACACAATACCCATTTGGAAACCAGCTTTACTTGTTAGCTTGCCCTGTCCATATATATACATAAATATTTACATCCCTCGATACACTTAAATAAAGGCACAACGATTATTTGTTACGGTCTTAATGGCCAGATTCAACCTTTGGGCTAAAAATCCTTCCGCGGCACGCGGTTTTAGCTCCAAACTCGGGATATACGTTGTATCTGCATCTATTTTTTGTAGTAAAAACGTAGTAAAAAAAGTCACGTGCTTATACCTCATTCGTGCCATTGGCCGGAATATACAATTGCATTATGGGTAACTAGTGATCACGTGATTGTGTGTTTACTTCCAAATATGGTGATAGTTTGCTTGCCATTTCTTCGGAGAAATTGATTTATTTGAAAATATTTAGACTCCAAAATGTTATTAATATTGCATGCATATCATTTTGACTTGCACATATGTATTATTTTACTATAAATAATGAACTGAAATGAGTTATAAAACTGTCATTTCCACGTTTTGTAAATAAATGATATAATGCGAATTGATCAATTCAATAGGTCTAACCGTCTAATCTAGGATCAGCGAAGATCGGCTACTCCCGGCTAAATTCGTAGAATTCTAAATTTATATTTATATGTTTTATTACCTGCTTTAGGGTTCAGAACATATAAATAAGATCTTCTTCAAAAGGCCTAATTATGTATAAATACCAGGTCAGAGAAATCACTCTATTTGGAAGTACACACACACTGAATGTGATCACTAGTTACCCATAATACAATTCCATATTTATTTCGGCCAATGGCATGAATGAGGTATAATCACGTGACTTGTTTTACTACGTTTGACTACAAAGAACGCGTGTTTTGTACCATTATTGGGAAAATCCCCCGCGGATCGTGATTTCATTTCCACTATTTGAAACAGAAGGCTTAGAGTAGACTTTGATTGTGAAACATTGATAAATTGAAGATTACATGTTGTGCCATGTCAGATGCATCATCGATATTCCAGGGGTTCCGATCACTTACGATCTCTACACCCCTGGACTATCTCATGGTGAAACTGGAGGCAACAGAACAGGTAACTAAGTCATTTGATGTACATCAAAAGATCCGTATAACGGTACACTGTGGTTGACTCTGTGCCTTTGATGTTAGGCGTCGCTCTCTCTGTAGTCTTCAAATGAAATATTTGCTAGCCTGTGATTGGTCAAATGTTTTCCGCTGAGCTGCCTTCAATTTCACTATGAGATAGTTCAGGGGTGTAGAGATCGTAAGTGATCGGAAGCCCTGGAGTATCGAGGATGTGGCAGATGTCAAAGTTCATGTATATATACTCGACAAATACTTGAAACATCATCTAATTAATTTGTGTTGAAATTATAATTGGTGTTTTGTGGAAAATCCTTCAAAACGGATTTATCTCCCTTGATTAAAATGACAAACCATGTACCTTTGCTAAGATATAATTTTTTTCTTCATTTTTTTTAATTCAATAATGAATGCAGATCAAATATATTAAAGATGCTCCACCGCCGACAGAGCATAAATGATATTCATCATTTGAACAATAACTGGTGTTTAATCGTGTATATATATGTCTAACTAACACAAAAAATATTTTTAAATAATTTATTTTGCCTTTGTTGCATGCGCAATTAGTACTTCATTCTATATAGAATATAGTGCCACGGATTTTTTTCGGGATGCAATTAATCATTTTTTATATTTTTAACTACGAAGTTAAATTAGAAGCTCAAACTTTTCAATGGTGGTAATGGTGTAAAGTAAGTAACTTTTGTAACTGAAGAAAAATACCAAATCGTTGTTTTTGTACTTGCTGTAAAATGAGAAAAACCGTGTTGTGGAGAAGAAGTTTGTTAAAATTTGAATTGTTTACAAATGAATGAGAGTTGAGAATGAGCAGAAGGCAATAAGGATATTTATGTCTAACAGTCACCTGAATTCCAATATGCACAGTTATAGATAATATTTTGCTTTTAAACAAACAAATCAATGTCTCAGCCCTGTGACTTGGCACATAGGTCAAGATCATTGATTTGAACAAACTTTGTATCCCTTCATCCCAGCATGCTATGGCCCAATAACATGTCCATGTATGAGGTTCTTGGTTATTAAGAAGATTGTAAATTGTTTACAACAGACACTGGATGATGCCGGCCAAAAGACAATTGCAATAGGTCACACAGGAGGAGATTAATTCAACACACAACCATATATACTTTATATACTTTTCTCATAAATCATTACATATAATCCTTGTACACATCCATATCAATGGCGACGCTAACAGGAAATTAATGAATATGCAAAATGGCATGCGAGCGTCGAAGGGTCGAGATTTTGGTGTTTGGAGGTCCGGGGGTCTCTCCCGGAAAAAAATATTACGATTTAGAATGGCTGAGATAATTTTTACGATGTATTTTGACGATTTTGCGAACGCCGAATGCGCGAGATTTTGGTGTTTTGGGGGTCCGGGGATCTCCCCCGGAAAAAATTATGATTTTGATGATTTTGCGAGCGCCGAATGCGCGAGACTTTGGTGTTCTGGGGGTCCGGGGGTCTCCCCCCGCGAAAAATATTACGATTTGGAATGGCCAAGATGAGTTTTACGGTGTATTTTGAGGATTTTAATGCGTTCTTAACGTGGTAATTTTTCGATTTACATTTACCTGCATTTAGAAATTATAATTGTGAATGTCGTCATATCATTATGCAACCCTGCTCGATCTGAACATACGACTTCACACCATCAGCACATTGTTGTTTAACTAAAAAAAATAATGAATTGATTTAATTGTCTTGCTTAGACATATAAACAATTTAATATTTTAAGAAACATTTTTTGAATAGTAGAATCCCTTGATGGACATTTTAGTCTAGTTCAAGTGTATTGAATTTTTATTATTAAAGGTTTGAACATTACGTGCTTGAACTTTTAGGAAATGCGCCCCAAAGCGGCAAAATTTTCTAAAATGAAGTACGAAAAATGGACATGTACAAATAAGAGTTGAAAATGATTTTTGGCAGTACTGCCAAAAATCATTTGTTTACATCAATAGTGAAGTGAAATGAGTACATACGGTGAGACTATGAAGCCAAATTGGGGTCTACAATTTCATTACACATTTTTACAATGTTTTCAGTAATTATAAAGTGACTTCTGCGGGTATGTTTTCATTTAAACATATTTAAGGCATAAAAACAACAATTTTTCAGTACAAAATTTCTGTGTTATCACTAATGTTTATAAGTCATCTGAAGCCATTTGAATGGTTTTTACAGCTTTATTCATCAAACCTTATGGTTTTTAATAAATTAATGATGAAAAAATAGCATGTCAAAATTATCGCCCAGTTACGGCACATATAACTTTAAATCTCGGGTTGTCGCAGTTTGAGACCGCGACAACTCGACAAGGCGACAACACAACAACACAAGATGGCCGTAATCAGCCACCATACAATCTTACATACGTCTTTAGTCCGTAGTAGGGCAGGAGGGGCACGTCATTTTGCCTCCACGCCCCCCATTTTCGCCGACTGAAATTCTCTAAAAATGCACATTTGAAAGAAAAAAGGGTCCTCCTGAACATTTTTCTGACTTCATTTTAGAAAAATTTCCGCTGCGCGGCGCATTTCCTAGAACGAATAACATATTAATATACATCAACTAGACTAAAAATATCCATCAAGGGACTCTACTATTGACTAACAAGGAAATATATCCTAATAAACACAATATCCTTCAGTCGCTATCACAATAAAATAAGTGTGCAATTAAAGAATTCATTTGTACAGTCAATTTTCAATTAGTCCTTTTGTGCATTCAATGAAATTTTAACATTGTGTTTTCATGTGTACAAATAATTCGAAGAGAGTATTAGCGCTTACATGCATAAAGAAATCGACAGTCTATTAAAACTTTGTTTTCTTACAAAATCATCAAAATTACTCTACCATTTAATCGCAGTGTACTAGGAAAATCACCAAAGATACGGCCGCGTTTGGCAAAAATACAGTACCGTTTACACATGTTTGCATAAAGATATGACGACATTTACAATTATAATTTCTAAATGTAATTTTTTTTTCGAAAATTTACCACGTTAAGAGCGCGTTATAATCATAAAAATACATCATACAACTCATCTCAGCCATTCTAAATCGTAATTTAATCCCGAGGGAACCCCCCAACCCCCAAACGCCAGATTCCTCACGCCTTCAGCGATCGGGCGTCAATTTCCATGCAGGTTGGTACAGATCGAGCAGGGTTTTACATTCGAAAGAGCGCATTTAAGATTCATACATATTGATAAACTACTGGACTTTTCTCAAAACTTTTTATTTGTACAATTATTCAGGCTACTGGCGACTGAATTCAAGGAGTGGGAGAAGTTGCTTGGGGCAATTAGAAGACAAATCGAACATGTCAAGATCGAAGGGGAGGGGGTTTAGAAAATCTTAAGGACCTTTGCCCCACTCGAAATTACGTTTCAACTTCAACTAGTCCGTGTATCCAATCTACATACGTCCTAAGTGAGACCGTGTACACAATCTACATAGTCCTTAGTCAGACTGTGTACACAATCTACATAATCCTTAGTGAGACCGTGTACAAAATCTACATAGTCCTTACACAATCTACATAGTCCTTAGTGAGTCCGTGTACACAATCTACATAGTCCTTAGTGAGACAGTGTACACAATCTACATAGTCCTTAGTGAGTCCGTGTACACAATCTACATAGTCCTTAGTGAGACCGTGTACACAATCTACATAGTCCTTAGTGAGACCGTGTACACAATCTACATAGTCCTTAGTGAGTCCGGGTACACAATCTACATAGTCCTTAATGAGACCGTGTACACAATCTATATAGTCCTTAGTGAAACCGTGTACACAATCTACATAGTCCTTAGTGAGTCCGTGTACACAATCTACATAGTCCTTAGTGAGACCGTGTACACAATCTACATAGTCCTTAGTGAGACCGTGTACACAATCTACATAGTCCTAAGTGAGTCCGTGTACACAATCTACATAGTCCTTAGTGAGTCCGTGTACACAATCTACATAGTCCTTAGTGAGACAGTGTACACAATCTACATAGTCCTTAGTGAGTCCGTGTACACAATCTACATAGTCCTTAATGAGACCGTGTACACAATCTACATAGTCCTTAGTGAGACCGTGTACACAATCTACATAGTCCTTAGTGAGTCCGTGTACACAATCTGCATAGTCCTTAGTGAGACCGTGTACACAATCTATATAGTCCCTAGTGAGACCGTGTACACAATCTACATACGTCCTTAGTGAGACCGTGTACACAATCTACATACGTCCTTAGTGAGACCGTGTACACAATCTACATACGTCCTTAGTGAGACCGTGTACACAATCTATATAGTCCCTAGTGAGACCGTGTACACAATCTACATAGTCCTTAGTGAGTCCGTGTACACAATTTACATAGTCCTTAGTGAGACCGTGTACACAATAGTCCTTAGTGAGTCCGTGTACACAATCTACATAGTCCTTAGTGAGACCGTGTACACAATCTACATAGTCCTTTGTGGGTCCGTGTACACAATCTACATAGTCCTTAGTGAGACCGTGTACACAATCTACATAGTCCTTAGTGAGTCCGTGTACACAATAGTCCTTAGTGAGTCCGTGTACACAATCTACATAGTCCTTAGTGAGACCGTATACACAATCTTCATAGTCCTTAGTGAGACCGTGTACACAATCTACATAGTCCGAAGTGAGTCCGTGTACACACTCTACATAGTCCTTAGTGAGTCCGTGTACACAATCTACATAGTCCTTTGTGAGTCCGTGAACACACTCTACATAGTCCTTAGTGAGATCGTGTACACAATCTACATAGTCCTTAGTGAGACCGTGTACACAATCTACATAGGCCTAAGTGAGTCCGTGTACACAATCTACATAGTCCTAAGTGAGTCCGTGAACACAATCTACATAGTCCTTAGTGAGACCGTGTACACAATCTACATAGTCCTTAGTGAGTCCGTGTACACAATCTACATAGTCCTTAGTGAGACCGTGTACACAATCTACATAGTCCTAAGTGTGTCCGTGTACACAATCTACATAGTCCTTAGTGAGTCCTTGTACACAGTCTACATAGTCCTTAGTGAGACCGTGTACACAATCTACATAGCCCTTAGTGAGACCGTGTACACAATCTGCATAGTCCTTAGTGAGTCCGTGTATACAACCTACATAGTCCTTAGTGAGTCCGTGTACACAACCTACATAGTCCTTAGTGAGACCGTGTACACAATCTGCATAGTCCTTAGTGAGTCCGTGTATGCAACCTACATAGTCCTTAGTGAGTCCGTGTACACAACCTACATAGTCCTTAGTGAGTCCGTGTACACAACCTACATAGTCCTTAGTGAGTCCGTGTACACAATCTACATAGTCCTTAGTGAGACCGTGTACAAAATCTACATAGTCCTTAGTGAGACTGTGTACACAATCTACAGAGTCCTTAGTGAGACCGTGTACACAATCTTCATAGTCCTAAGTGAGTCCGTGTACACAATCTACATAGTCCTTAGTGAGTCCGTGTACACAATCTACATAGTCCTTAGTGAGACCGTGTACACAATCTACATAGTCCTTAGTGAGACCGTGTACACAATCTACATAGTCCTTAGTGAGACCGTGTACACAATCTACATAGTCCTGAGTGAGTCCGTGTACACAATCTACATAGTCCTTAGTGAGTCCGTGTACACAATCTACAAAGTCCTTAGTGAGACAGTGTACACAATCTACATAGTCCTTAGTGAGTCCGTCTACACAATCTACATAGTCCTTAGTGAGACCGTGTACACAATCTACATAGTCCTTAGTGAGACCGTGTACACAATCTACATAGTCCTTAGTGAGTCCGGGTACACAATCTACATAGTCCTTAGTGAGTCCGTGTACACAATCTACATAGTCCTTAGTGAGACCGTGTACACAATCTACATAGTGAGACCGTGTACACAATCTACACACGTCCTTTGTGAGACCGTGTACACAATCTACATAGTCTTTAGTGAGACAGTGTACACAATCTACAAAGTCCTTATTGAGACCGTGTACACAATCTACATACGTCCTTAGTGAGTCCGTGTACACAATCTACATAATCCTTAGTGAGACCGTAGACACAATCTACATACGTCCTTAGTGAGTCCGTGTACACAATCTACATAGTCCTAAGTGAGTCCGTGTACACAATAGTCCTAAGTGAGTCCGTGTACACAATCTACATAGTCCTTAGTGAGTCCTTGTACACAATCTACATAGTCCTTAATGAGACCGTGTACACAATCTACATAGTCCTTAGTGAGTCCGTGTACACAATCTACATAGTCCTTAGTGAGACCGTGTACACAATCTACATAGTCCTTAGTGAGTCCGTGTACACAATCTACATAGTCCTTAGTGAGACCGTGTACACAATCTACATAGTCCTTAGTGAGTCCGTGTACACAATCTACATAGTCCTTAGTGAGACCGTGTACACAATCTACATAGTCCTTAGTGAGACCGTGTACACAATCTACATAGTCCTTAGTGAGTCCGTGTACACAATCTACATAGTCCTTAGTGAGACCGTGTACACAATCTACATAGTCCTTAGTGAGTCCGTGTACACAATCTACATAGTCCTTAGTGAGACCGTGTACACAATCTACATAGTCCTTAGTGAGACCGTGTACACAATCTACATAGTCCTTAGTGAGTCCGTGTACACAATCTACATAGTCCTTAGTGAGACCGTGTACACAATCTACATAGTCCTTAGTGAGACCGTGTACACAATCTACATAGTCCTTAGTGAGTCCGTGTACACAATCTACATAGTCCTTAGTGAGACCGTGTACACAATCTACATAGTCCTTAGTGAGACCGTGTACACAATCTACATAGTCCTTAGTGAGTCCGTGTACACAATCTACATAGTCCTTAGTGAGACCGTGTACACAATCTACATAGTCCTTAGTGAGACCGTGTACACAATCTACATAGTCCTTAGTGAGTCCGTGTACACAATCTACATAGTCCTTAGTGAGTCCGTGTACACAATCTACATAGTCCTTAGTGAGACCGTGTACACAATCTACATACGTCCGTAGCGAGATCGTGTACACAATCTACATAGTCCTTATTGAGATCGTGTACACAATCTACATAGTCCTTAGTGAGACCGTGTTCACAATCTACATACGTCCTTAGTGAGTCCGTATACACAATCTACATAGTCCTTAGTGCGTCCGTGTACACAATCTACATAGTCCTTAGTGAGACCATGTACACAATCTACATAGTCCTTAGTGAGTCTTTGTACACAATCTACATAGTCCTTAGTGAGACCGTGTACACAATCTACATAGTCCTTAGTGAGACCGTGTACACAACCTACATAGTCCTTAGTGAGACCGTGTACACAATCTTCATAGTTCTTAGTGAGTCCTTGTACACAATCTACATAGTCCTTAGTAAGACTATGTACACAATCTACATAGTCCTTAGTGAGACCGTGTACACAATCTACATAGTCCTTAGTGAGTCCGTGTACACAATCTACATAGTTCTTAGTGAGACCGTGTACGCAATCTACATAGTCCTTAGTGAGACCGTGTACACAATCTACATAGTCCTTAGTGAGTCCGTGTACACAATCTATATAGTCCTTAGTGAGACCGTGTACAAAATCTACATAGTCCTTAGTGAGACCGTGTACACAATCTACATAGTCCTTAGTGAGACCGTGTACACAATCTACATAGTCCTTAGTGAGACCGTGTACACAATCTACATAGTCCTTAGTGAGACCGTGTACACAATCTACATAGTCCTTAGTGAAACCGTGTACACAATCTACACACGTCCCTAGTGAGACCGTGTACACAATCTACATACGTCCTTAGTGAGACCGTGTACACAATCTACATAGTCCTTAGTGAGACCATGTACACAATCTACATAGTCCTTAGTGATTCCTTGTATACAATCTACATAGTCCTTAGTGAGTCCGTGTACACAATCTACATACGTCCTTAGTGAGACCATGTACACAATCTACATAGTCCTTAGTGAGACCATGTACACAATCTACATACGTCCTTAGTGAGACCGTGTACACAATCTACACACGTCCCTAGTGAGACCGTGTACACAATCTACATAGTCCTTAGTGAGTCCGTGTACACAATCTACATAGTCCTTAGTGAGTCCGTGTACACAATCTACATGGTCCTTAGTGAGACCGTGTACACAATCTACATAGTCCTTAGTGAAACCGTGTACACAATCTACATAGTCCTTAGTGAGACCGTGTACACAATCTATATACGTCCTTAGTGAGACCGTGTACACAATCTACATAGTCCTTAGTGAGACCGTGTACACAATCTACATAGTCCTAAGTGAGTCCGTGTACACAATCTACATACGTCCTTAGTGAGACCGTGTACACAATCTACATACTTCCTTAGTGAGACCGTGTACACAATCTACATGCGTCCTTAGTGAGACCGTGTACACAATCTATAGACCGTGTACACAATCTACATACGTCCTTAGTGAGACCGTGTACACAATCTACATACGTCCTTAGTGAGACCGTGTACACAATCTACATAGTCCTTAGTGAGACCGTGTACACAATCTACATACGTCCTTAGTGAGACCTTGTACACAATCTACATAGTCCTTAGTGAGACCGTGTACACAATCTACATAGTCCTTAGTGAGTCCGTGTACACAATCTACATAGTCCTTAGTGAGACCATGTACACAATCTACATAGTCCTTAGTGAGTCCGTGTACACAATCTACATAGTCCTTAGTGAGACCGTGTACACAATCTACATACGTCCTTAGTGAGTCCGTGTACACAATCTACATTGTCCTTAGTGAGACCGTGTACACAATCTACATAGTCCTTAGTGAGTCCGTGCACACAATCTACATAGTCCTTAGTGAGTCCGTGTACACAATCTACATAGTCCTTAGTGAGTCCGTGTACAAAATCTACATAGTCCTTAATGAGACCATGTACATATAACTGATGACATCACGAGACTCGTAAATGCAGAGAACTGTCGACATCACGAGACTCGTAAATGCAGAGAACTGTCGACATCAAGTGACTCGTAAACACAGAGAACTGTCGACATCACGAGACTCGTAAATGTATAAAACTGTCGACATCACGAGACTCATAAACACAGAGAATTGACGACATCATGAGACTCGTTTATACAGAGATCTGTCGACATCATGAGTTTCGTAAACACAGAGAATTGTCGACATCACGAGACGCGTTTATACAGAGAACTGTCGACATCACGAGGCTCGTAAATGCAGAGAACTGTCGACATCATGAGACTCGTAAATGCAGAGAACTGTCGACATCACAAGACTCGTTATTACAGAGAACTGTCGACATCACGAGACTCGTAAATGGAGAGACTTGCCGACATCACGAGACTCGTTAATACGGAGAACTGTCGACATCACGAGACTCGTTAATATCGAGAACTGTCGACATCACGAGACTCGTAAATGCAGAGAACTGTCGACATCACGAGACTCGTTAATACAGATAACTGTCGACATCACGAGACTTGTAAATACAGAGAGTTGTCGACATCACGAGACTCGTAAATGCAGAGAACTGTCGACATCACGAGACTCGTTAATACAGAGAACTGTCGACATCACGAGACTCGTAAACACAGAGAATTGTCGACATCACGAGACTCGTAAGACTCGTAAATGCAGAGACTCGTTGACATCACGAGACTCGCTGTCTAATGATAAACAATTATGTTGGGAGAAATATTTAATTTGTAATTCCGTCGTTAAAAATGTTTAATTATTCCGCTGTGAGAAATGTTTGATAATAATTTCGTTGTAGTGAATAATGTGAATTATTAATTTACTAATCCGTTTTTAGAAATGCTTGATTTTAATTCGGTATGAGTCGAAAAGAAGAAAAAGTTGATAGATTACAGCGCGGCCTGTCTTATACAGGGCCCGGAGACTCCACGGCGGTGTCAGTATCTCTGCTGTGTAGTACACACAGTCAGTGGAGTGCCGCGTTACGTGGTATACGGGCTTCAATTCAATCCGAATCAATTTGGTTTTGTTTTAAATGTGGCAGCTAGCGCGGTTTGATGTAGCAATGGGAAACATTTAATCTCGCCTTTACACTGATTTATTTTAATGTTTGGTGTTATTAAGTCCTTGGTTGTACTCGTGTGTTTTGGCTCGGTGTTTGTATTACCCTCAATTTAATCACATTCTGCTAGGCCCGGATTTTCTGCAGGTGATTGTTTTTTGCTTTTGAGGCCGGGGATTTCACACAACTGATACACAAGGCTTGTCTAAGGAATCCTATTATAGTGCCGAGACTCACTGTGTATTACAGACACTAGAGTGGGCTTCATTACCGGAGACGTGTACTTTCGGATTTACCAGAGACGTGTACTTTCGGATTTACCGGAGAAGTGTACTTTCGGATTTACCGGAGAAGTGTACTTTCGGATTTACTGTAGAAGTGTACTTTTGATTTACTGGAGAAGTCTACTTTCGGATTTACCGGAGAAGTGTACTTTCGGATTTACCGGAGAAGTGTACTTTCGGATTTACCGGAGACGTGTACTTTCGGATTTACCGGAGAAGTGTACTTTCAGATTTACCGCAGAAGTGTACTTTCGGATTTACTGTAGAAGTGTACTTTTGATTTACTGGAGAAGTGTACTTTCGGATTTACCGGAGAAGTGTACTTTCGGATTTACCGGAGAAGTGTACTTTTGATTTACTGGAGAAGTGTACTTTTGATTTACTGGAGAAGTGTACTTTCGGATTTACCGGAGAAGTGTACTTTCCTTCTGATATGGGAAAAAACGAATCCTATGAATTCCAAGATATGGGGAAATACGCTAGCACCTCGGAGCTACCCAACACGACCAAAAGAGCGGGGTGTTTTGTCACCACGACCACAGGTTTTATCCTCACACTGTTGGCAGCCTGTCTGGCCGTGGGGGTCGGGATCATTGTACATTTCTCGGGCGCGGCACGCCAGTTTGAATGTAATTGTAACTGGGGGTCGGGCAGTCCCGGGAGCGGGGCCGTGGTAGGAGACAAATCTACCCCTACCCCTCAGGATCCATCCGTACTGAAGTGTGTTGAGTGGGCGGCAGAAGGCCATACAGAAATCTGTAAGTAGTTTTTTTGTTATCGTGAAAGTACTAGCGATGTAATGTTGATCTTTCACAAATAGGACATCTCATGCGTAAGAAGAGGGGAGGGGAGGTGATTTTAGCGTGATGGTCTTCCACCATGTGCGTTTATAAACACCGCGGAGTCTAACAGGCACTATACATCTGCGGAATTAAAAATGCTATACCATCAACATATAGGATTAGGTCACTCTATGCATGTTAATCAACCGGCCTTCACAGATCGCTGGTGGCAGTCGGCGTCACTCAACGAAAATAGCACGTGCTTTTGAGACATAAGGAATGTTCTCTCCGGGACCGTTCAGAACTCTCCAAATAGCACAGCACTCAACTACATGTATGGCTATAATGTATTTATAATGGCTTACCAACTGTATACTGTAGGTACAGGACAATCTTGTATACTGTAGATACAGGACAATCTTGTATACTGTAGGTACAGGGCAATCTTGTATACTGTAGATAGGAAAATCTTGTATACTGTAGATACAGGACAATCTTGTATACTGTAGATACAGGTCAATCTTGTATACTGTAGATAAAGGACAATCTTGTATACTGTAGATACAGGACAATCTTGTATACTGTAGATAGGACAATCTTGTATACTGTAGATACAGGACAATCTTGTATACTGTAGATAGGAAAATCTTGTATACTGTAGATAGGAAAATCTTGTATACTGTAGATACAGGACAATCTTGTATACTGTAGATACAGGACAATCTTGTATACTGTAGGTACAGGGCAATCTTGTATACTGTAGATACAGGTCAATCTTGTATACTGTAGATAGGACAATCTTGTATACTGTAGATACAGGTCAATCTTGTATACTGTAGGTACAGGGCAATCTTGTATACTGTAGATACAGGACAATCTTGTATACTGTAGATACAGGACAATCTTGTATACTGTAGATAGGACAATCTTGTATACTGTAGATAGGAAAATCTTGTATACTGTAGATACAGGTCAATCTTGTATACTGTAGACTCATAGAATCTTACATGGGTCTGTGAAGTGGACAGGGATATCTCAACACGAGTGAAAGATTTTTGCCGGTCAACCCGAGGCTTGCCTGTGACAAGCAATAACCTAAATCATTAAATTAATCTTTTTTACCGGGTAAACAGCAACGAAAATATGTGCAGATAGGTGGAATTCCGATTACGATGGTCATAAGGTCAAAGTTCAGCGCGTGCATAAAGCAAGAGCTCGAGTTCGAATGTGATATTGATTGTCCAATTGGACTGCACAGGTTATTTTTTATTTGCATATGACGTTTTTCAACTTCCGGTTTATCACACGAATATGTTCTTCGCGTGCAGGCTGTCTTGACATGGGTAAGACAGAGAAATCGGAAGTGCAAATATCTCTATCCAATGGGGTAGAATAATAGAATCCCGGGAAAGATTTTGGCCGCCAACCCTCGGCAAGTCTCGGGTTGGCCAGCCAAAATCTTTCACTCAGGTTGAGATATCCCTGTCCACTTGACAGACCCATGTAAGATTATTTTTCTCCCATATTTAAAAAAAAACAGATTAGAAATTATTCTTATAGAGTTGACAATTAATGACGTCCTCGACAATAATCTCAGCATGTACAGATGACGTCATTGTCAAGCGCGTGTGAGCTGTCTTTTCCCTACCACGGTAAAAGACATGCACCACACGTCACAATAATACTACCTACTCGTCCCCATAATACTACCTACTTGTCCTCAGAATACTAACTATTCGTCCTCATAATACTTCCTACTCGACCCGCAATACTACATACACGTCCACATAATACTACCTACTCGACCCGCAATATTACCTACACGTCCACATAATACTACCTACTCGTTCCCATCATACTACCTACTCGTCCCCACAATACTACCTACTCGCCCCCACAGTACCCATGTACTGACCAGTGTCCAGGACTTTCCCCATAGTGCCAGAAAGAGACTTATGAATTTGGTTAACGATGCATGCAGTCTGTGTCTGAACCCATGGACTTTCTACTGAGGACGATATATCTGTCGTGGCAACAATTTGTTTACATCCATGAAAGTAGCGTAAACAACGCCACCTAGCGGTAACAATTAGAATACAGTAGTAACAAGCTTCTGTTTTAATCATACCAGGAATAGATAAAATGTCACTCAGTTGCTGGAGATGTAAAAAATGAATTATACCTGACATGCTGTGTGTCGACAGTCCTAATTAATGTGCCAGCGACTACATTACCTGTATTTATTAGTCAGCGACGACCTTGTCAACTACAATATATATAATTCATGTTATGTCTGTACGTCCGACATTCGGACATTTGTTTTACAGGCAGCAACGATTCAGGCATCGTCCAGTTAGTTACTCTCTCCGACTGTATTACAGCCACGTCATGTGGACATGACAAATTGTTTCCTCCTAACTTACTTGTCGTAGTTTTTACCTCGCCTATTCGAAGAATAGGGGGAGCTAATGTTGTCACCCCGGCGTCGGCGTCAGCGTTAGCGTCCCATTTCACGTTAAAGTTTTTGAGCAAGTTTCTGTTTCGTCAATTGTTTAAGCTAAGTCATCATAAATGTTCATGATTTTATTTTCTCAATGTGTATGGATGCTGAACGTGATAATACAACCAATTTGGGGCCCTTTAGGGGGTTTTTGAGTCTGTTAATTTGTCATATTTCCATATTTAAATAGTAAATACTTGAACATCAACTTCTTCTGAATAGGCGAGCTTTGCTGTTCTCCAACAGCTCTTGTTTCCCTACTTTTCACTAGTCTTCGTTCTGTTGTATTTACTTTGGCGACCTGTAGATCAGCCTATACATAGAAAAAAAGGCCGATATCACCCACCATACGTACATAAAGCACATGGAAACCGGGGACATATTTAGTGACCTAATACGGAAAAATATTGGGTCTAAAATAAACTTGGATCGGGAGAGGCGAAGCCGAGCCTAATACATGTTTATTTTAGACCCAATATTTTTCCGTATTAGGTCACTAACAAACTGTATAACGAATTTATCCCATCGAAGACCCTTTCAATAAACAATTGCAAAATGCATTATGTATGGAAACCACACCAAAACGACTCAAAACTTAAGCCATTTTCACTTCATTGAATGACTCGAATGCGTTGTCATGGTCCATTTCTGTTAAATAATCCTAAATAAGTATTTTCGATTTCGGTTTGCGTTGAAAGTGGTCATCAGCGCTATCATTCAAACATTTTGTCTCCATCTCTTTTAGTGCCGTCGTCTTGAAGCGTTACTTTACCGTCATCTTGTTGCTAATGACGTTAGGGGCAAAGAACGATAACTCTATCGTCCAAACCTGATACGATTTCTACTAACCTGATACGACTGTATTTTGGATATCACGTGACGTCATTTTAGCCAATAAAAATACAAGATTCTTGTCTGAGGCGGGATAAGGAAGACTATTGGATCTAAATGAAACAGATATCAGGTTCGGCTTGGCCTCTACCGATACAAGTTACTTTTAGACCCATTATTGTTCTGTATTAGGTCACTAACAATGTGTTTTACTAATTATTCAAGATCCAACTTGAATCCTATGACCGATTGTGGATCATTGTTACATCTGTGTTTATATATATATATGGAATTTAGCTATTTAAAACAATTAAAAAGATGACATTTGTAAATTTGTGGTTTTGAAAACCCAATATCATTCCAACATTAGTGAGTCTAAAAGCCATTCCGGTCTTGGTCTCAACCCAAGAAGAATCAACTTCCCAAAATTTTGAGATAAGGTGAATTAAAGTGTCAGATTTTTTTTTGTAGAAGAATCCTAGAGGGGGTGTTTATCTCTGTTTTTGTACAGAAATTTACACTTGTAAATGTTTTTAATGTATATATTGTTTCTATTTAATTCTATGTCTTTCTTTGTAATACTTGTATCAAAAGATGAAAGAGAAAAAAAAAAAAAAAAAAAAAAACAACAACAAAAAATCAAAAAAACCAAAAACAAACAAACAAACTGTGTTACTTATAGTTTTCCATTGGTAGTGACTACAGTGTAGTGTAATAGATCTCAGGCAACATGAGTGTATTACATCGGGTGGCCGAGTGGTTAAGATGTCCCGACATATACCACAAGCCCTCCACCTCTGGGATGCGGGTTCGAATCCCATGTGGAGCAGTTGCCAGGTACTGACCGCTGACCGGTGGTTTTTCTCCGGGTACTCCGGCTTTCCTCCACCAACAAACCTGGCACGTCCTTACATGACCCTGGCTGTTAATAGGACGTAAAACTAAACAAACCAAACAAACCAAGTATTACATCGGGTAAAACAGTAATACACCTGTAGGTATGAGACATAAACCAGTATTACACACGTAGGTATGAGACATAAACCAGTATTATACCCGTAGGTATGAGACATAAATAAGTATTACACAGGTAGGTATGAGACATAAATAAGTATTACACCTAAAGGTATGAGACATAAACCAGTATTACACAGGTAGGTATGAGACATAAACCAGTAATACACCCATAGGTATGAGACATAAACTAGTATTACACAGGTAGGTATGAGACATAAATAAGTAATACACACGTAGGTATGAGACATAAACCAGTATTACACCTGTAGGTATGAGACATAAACCAGTAATACACCTGTAGGTATGAGACATAAACCAGTATTACACACGTAGGCATGAGACATAAACTAGTATTACACCTAAAGGTATGAGACATAAACCAGTAATACACCTGTAGGTATGAGACATAAACTAGTATTACACACGTAGGCATGAGACATAAACTAGTATTACACACGTAGGCATGAGACATAAACTAGTATTACACACGTAGGCATGAGACATAAACTAGTATTACACCTAAAGGTATGAGACATAAACCAGTATTATACCCGTAGGTATGAGACATAAACCAGTAATACACACGTAGGCATGAGACATAAATAAGTATTACACACGTAGGTATGAGACATAAACCAGTATTATACCCATAGGTATGAGACATAAACCAGTATTACACAGGTAGGTATGAGACATAAACCAGTATTACACAGGTAGGTATGAGACATAAACCAGTAATACACCCATAGGTATGAGACATAAACCAGTATTACACAGGTAGGTATGAGACATAAACCAGTAATACACCCATAGGTATGAGACATAAATAAGTATTACACACGTAGGTATGAGACATAAACCAGTAATACACAGGTAGGTATGAGACATAAACCAGTAATACACACGTAGGTATGAGACATAAACCAGTAATACACACGTAGGTATGAGACATAAACCAGTATTACACCTAAAGGTATGAGACATAAACCAGTATTACACACGTAGGTATGAGACATAAACCAGTAGTACACCTGTAGGTATGAGACATAAACCAGTATTACACCCATAGGTTTGAGACATAAACCAGTATTACACACGTAGGCATGAGACATAAACCAGTATTACACACGTAGGTATGAGACATAAACCAGTATTACACCCATAGGTATGAGACATAAAACCAGTATTACACAGGTAGGTATGAGACATAAACCAGTATTACACCCATAGGTTTGAGACATAAAACCAGTAATACACACGTAGGTATGAGACATAAACCAGTAATACACCTGTAGGTATGAGACATAAACCAGTATTACACCCGTAGGTATGAGACATAAATCAGTAATACACACGTAGGTATGAGACATAAACTAGTATTACACAGGTAGGTATGAGACATAAACCAGTAATACACGCGTAGGTATGAGACATAAACCAGTAATACACGCTAGAGAGAAACTGAGGTTCCCCGAGTGACTTAGTTTAACGAGGGTTAAGATAAACATGACAAATAACAATCTTGGTATTATTTGTTCACCCTGACCAGATATTTATTGTGATGAGCTAAATACAACCACCTCACATATCAAAACATCTTACTGTCATGAGATATAGTGCCTAAATACACTGTCAATATTCTTTATTTCTACTTTAAATAAGTAGTTACATATTGTAATACAACTTAAAAGAAAATGCGCTATAAAAAGTTGTCCAAAGTTGAAAGCCAATCAGATTCAAGGGGGTGCAGAGATGTTGAAAATGACCAATGAGAGTCGCCGTAGGCTTTACGCACGAGAGGAGGGTGTCGGCGATAATTGACGGAACTTTTATCACGTGGTATTTTCATTGTGACACATGCATACTTATGGGATAGATATATGTATGTTTGAAATACCGAATCAGCAATGTTCCTTGAATAAATCCTGTGCAGACCGGAAGTGATGTATTGTTCGGTGTGCTGTGTGTATAACATCTCAAGAGATTACACTATGATATGTGAAATGGAATCAGAAAATTGTTATCATGATCGATTTGTGCGACTTCACTGCATAGCTGTTTTAAGGCTGTCAAACTTTGTACATCATAAAAGAATTTTATTGATCAAAGTGTTTATATTAGGATGTCCCGCTTTACATAAAGGGAAACTGTCGTATATTATACCCAGTCTTATATCAAGGATGTCCCCGGCTACATACCGTCACTACACGTCAGTCGTTACACGTGTTAGTATATTACAGTATCGGTCAGTCGTTACACGTGTTAGTATATTACAGTAACGGTCAGTCGTTACACGTGTTAGTATATTACATTAACGGTCAGTCGTTACACGTGTTAGTATATTACAGTAACGGTCAGTCGTTACATGTGATAGTATATTACATTAACGGTCAGTCGTTACACGTGTTAGTATATACAGTAACGGTCAGTCGTTACACGTGATAGTATATTACATTAACGGTCAGTCGTTACACGTGTTATAATATTACAGTAACAGTCAGTCGTTACAAATGTTAGTATATTACAGTAACGGTCAGTCGTTACACGTGTTAGTATATTACAGTAACGGTCAGTCGTTACACGTGTAAGTATATTACAGTAACGGTCAGTCGTTACACGTTTTAGTTTAGTACAGTAACGGTGTCCCTGTAATTACGGCGATGACTTATAGCAACCGTCAGGTTTTATATCGTATTATAGAAAGAGAAAAAACGTCTAAGATGATTTAAATTGTACCAGTCAGTTAGTTTAGTTTAAACACGGAGGAAAACTTAATAACATCACTCCCCTCAAGTCCTCTCAACACACCCCTGCCCCTCTTCTTTACACTTCTCCCTTTAACTCTAGTCCATCCCATCACAGAACCATGATACTTTTATTAACTCGTCACTCTATAAATGTTTGGTGTGTTACAGGCCTATGATACTTTTATTAACTCGACACTCTATAAGTGTTTGGTGTGTTACAGGCCCATGATACTTTTATTAACTCGTCACTCTATAAATGTCTGGTGTGTTACAGGCCCATGATACTTTTATTAACTCGACACTCTATAAATGTCTGGTGTGTTACAGGCCCATGATACTTTTATTAACTCGACACTCTATAAATGTCTGGTGTGTTACAGGCCCATGATACTTTTATTAACTCGACACTCTATAAATGTCTGGTGTGTTACAGGCCCATGATACTTTTATTAACTCGTCACTCTATAAATGTCTGGTGTGTTACAGGCCCATGATACTTTTATTAACTCGACACTCTATAAATGTCTGGTGTGTTACAGGCCCATGATACTTTTATTAACTCGACACTCTATAAATGTTTGGTGTGTTACAGGCCCATGATACTTTTATTAACTCGACACTCTATAAATGTCTGGTGTGTTACAGGCCCATGATACTTTTATTAACTCGACACTCTATAAATGTCTGGTGTGTTACAGGCCCATGATACTTTTATTAACTCGTCACTCTATAAATGTCTGGTGTGTTACAGGCCCATGATACTTTTATTAACTCGTCACTCTATAAATGTCTGGTGTGTTACAGGCCCATGATACTTTTATTAACTCGACACTCTATAAATGTCTGGTGTGTTACAGGCCCATGATACTTTTATTAACTCGTCACTCTATAAATGTCTGGTGTGTTACAGGCCCATGATACTTTTATTAACTCGACACTCTATAAATGTCTGGTGTGTTACAGGCCCATGATACTTTTATTAACTCGACACTCTATAAATGTCTGGTGTGTTACAGGCCCATGATACTTTTATTAACTCGACACTCTATAAATGTCTGGTGTGTTACAGGCCCATGATACTTTTATTAACTCGACACTCTATAAATGTCTGGTGTGTTACAGGCCCATGATACTTTTATTAACTCGACACTCTATAAATGTCTGGTGTGTTACAGGCCCATGATACTTTTATTAACTCGACACTCTATAAATGTCTGGTGTGTTACAGGCCCATGATACTTTTATTAACTCGACACTCTATAAATGTCTGGTGTGTTACAGGCCCATGATACTTTTATTAACTCGACACTCTATAAATGTCTGGTGTGTTACAGGCCCATGATACTTTTATTAACTCGACACTCTATAAATGTCTGGTGTGTTACAGGCCCATGATACTTTTATTAACTCGACACTCTATAAATGTCTGGTGTGTTACAGGCCCATGATACTTTTATTAACTCGACACTCTATAAATGTCTGGTGTGTTACAGGCCCATGATACTTTTATTAACTCGACACTCTATAAATGTCTGGTGTGTTACAGGCCCATGATACTTTTATTAACTCGACACTCTATAAATGTCTGGTGTGTTACAGGCCCATGATACTTTTATTAACTCGACACTCTATAAATGTCTGGTGTGTTACAGGCCCATGATACTTTTATTAACTCGACACTCTATAAATGTCTGGTGTGTTACAGGCCCATGATACTTTTATTAACTCGACACTCTATAAATGTCTGGTGTGTTACAGGCCCATGATACTTTTATTAACTCGACACTCTATAAATGTCTGGTGTGTTACAGGCCCATGATACTTTTATTAACTCGACACTCTATAAATGTCTGGTGTGTTACAGGCCCATGATACTTTTATTAACTCGACACTCTATAAATGTCTGGTGTGTTACAGGCCCATGATACTTTTATTAACTCGACACTCTATAAATGTCTGGTGTGTTACAGGCCCATGATACTTTTATTAACTCGACACTCTATAAATGTCTGGTGTGTTACAGGCCCATGATACTTTTATTAACTCGACACTCTATAAATGTCTGGTGTGTTACAGGCCCATGATACTTTTATTAACTCGACACTCTATAAATGTCTGGTGTGTTACAGGCCCATGATACTTTTATTAACTCGACACTCTATAAATGTCTGGTGTGTTACAGGCCCATGATACTTTTATTAACTCGACACTCTATAAATGTCTGGTGTGTTACAGGCCCATGATACTTTTATTAACTCGACACTCTATAAATGTCTGGTGTGTTACAGGCCCATGATACTTTTATTAACTCGACACTCTATAAATGTCTGGTGTGTTACAGGCCCATGATACTTTTATTAACTCGACACTCTATAAATGTCTGGTGTGTTACAGGCCCATGATACTTTTATTAACTCGACACTCTATAAATGTCTGGTGTGTTACAGGCCCATGATACTTTTATTAACTCGACACTCTATAAATGTCTGGTGTGTTACAGGCCCATGATACTTTTATTAACTCGACACTCTATAAATGTCTGGTGTGTTACAGGCCCATGATACTTTTATTAACTCGACACTCTATAAATGTCTGGTGTGTTACAGGCCCATGATACTTTTATTAACTCGACACTCTATAAATGTCTGGTGTGTTACAGGCCCATGATACTTTTATTAACTCGACACTCTATAAATGTCTGGTGTGTTACAGGCCCATGATACTTTTATTAACTCGACACTCTATAAATGTCTGGTGTGTTACAGGCCCATGATAGTTTTATTAACTCGACACTCTATAAATGTTTGGTGTGTTACAGGCCTATGATACTTTTATTAACTCGACACTCTATAAATGTTTCGTGTGTTACAGACCCATGATACTTTTATTAACTCGACACTCTATACATGTTTGGTGTGTTACAGGCCTATGATACTTTTATTAACTCGACACTCTATAAATGTTTGGTGTGTTACAGACCCATGATACTTTTATTAACTCGACACTCTTTAAATGTTTGGTGTGTTAAAGACCCATGATACTTTTATTAACTCGACACTCTATGAATGTTTGGTGTGTTACAGGCCTATGATACTTTTATTAACTCTCCACTATATAAATGTTTGGTGTGTTACAGGCCCATGATACTTTTATTAACTCTCCACTATATAAATGTTTGGTGTGTTACAGGCCCATGATACTTTTATTAACTCGTCACTCTATAAGTGTTTGGTGTGTTACAGACCCATGATACTTTTATTAACTCGACACTCTATAAGTGTTTGGTGTGTTACAGACCCATGCTACTTTTATTAACTCGACACTCTATAAATGTTTGGTGTGTTACAGACCCATGATACTTTTATTAACTCGACACTCTATAAATGTTTGATGTGTTACAGGCCTATGATACTTTTATTAACTCGACACTCTATAAATGTTTGGTGTGTTACAGGCCTATGATACTTTTATTAACTCGACACTCTATAAATGTTTGGTGTGTTATAGACCCATGATACTTTTATTAACTCGACACTCTATAAATGTTTGGTGTGTTACAGACCCATGAAACTTTTATTAACTCGACACTCTATAAATGTTTGGTGTGTTACAGGCCTATGATACTTTTATTAACTCGACACTCTATAAATGTTTGGTGTGTTACAGACCCATGATATTTTTATTAACTCGACACTCTATAAATGTTTGGCGTGTTACAGACCCATTCTACTTTTATTAACTCGACACTCTATAAATGTTTTATTGTGTTACAGACCCATGATACTTTTATTAACTCTCCACTATATAAATGTTTGGTGGGATACAGGCCTATGATACTTTTATTAACTCTCCACTCTATAAATGTTTGGTGTGTTACAGGCCCATGATACTTTTATTAACGCGTCACTCTATAAGTGTTTGGTGTGTTACAGACCCATGATACTTTTATTAACTCGACACTTTATAAGTGTTTGGTGTGTTACAGACCCATGATACTTTTATTAACTCGACACTCTATAAATGTTTGGTGTGTTACAGACCCATGATACTTTTATTAACTCGACACTCTATAAATGTTTGGTGTGTTACAGGCCCATGCTACTTTTATTAACTCTCCACTCTATAAGTGTTTGGTGTGTTACAGGCCCATGATACTTTTATTAACTCGACACTCTATAAATATCTGGTGTGTTACAGGCCCATGATACTTTTATTAACTCGACACTCTATAAATGTGTGGTGTGTTACAGACCCATGCTACTTTTATTAACTCGACACTCTATAAATGTCTGGTGTGTTACAGACCCATGATACTTTTATTAACTCGACACTCTATAAATGTTTGGTGTGTTACAGACCCATGATACTTTTATTAACTCTCCACTCTATAAATGTTTGGTGTGTTACAGACCCATGATACTTTTATTAACTCGACACTCTGTAAATGTTTGGTGTGTTACAGACCCATGATACTTTTATTAACTCGACACTCTATAAATGTTTGGTGTGTTACAGACCCATTCTACTTTTATTAACTCGACACTCTATAAATGTTTGGTGTGTTACAGACCCATGATACTTTTATTAACTCGACACTCTATAAATGTTTGGTGTGTTACAGGCCTATGATACTTTTATTACCTCTCCACTCTATAAATGTCTGGTGTGTTACAGGCCTATGATACTTTTATTAACTCTCCACTCTATAAATGTTTGGTGTGTTACAGACCCATGCTACTTTTATTAACTCGACACTCTATAAATGTTTTATTGTGTTACAGACCCATGATACTTTTATTAACTCGACACTCTATAAATGTTTGGTGTGTTACAGACCAATTCTACTTTTATTAACTCGACACTCTATAAATGTTTTATTGTGTTACAGACCCATGATACTTTTATTAACTCTCCACTATATAAATGTTTGGTGTGTTACAGGCCTATGATACTTTTATTACCTCTCCACTATATAAATGTCTGGTATGTTACAGACCCATTCTACTTTTATTAACTCTCCACTCTATAAATGTCTGGTGTGTTACAGGCCTATGATACTTTTATAATCTTACACCGCTATAAAAGTTTGGTGTGTTACAGACCCATGATACTTTTATTAACTCTCCACTCTATAAATGTTTGGTGTGTTACAGACCCATGATACTTTTATTAACTCGACAGTCTATAAATGTTTGGTGTGTTACAGGCCCATGATACTTTTATTAACTCGTCACTCTATAAGTGTTTGGCGTGTTACAGGCCCATGATACTTTTATTAACTCGTCACTCTATAAATGTCTGGTGTGTTACAGGCCCATGATACTTTTATTAACTCGACACTCTATAAATGTCTGGTGTGTTACAGACCCATTCTACTTTTATTAACTCTCCACTCTATAAATTTTTGGTGTGTTACAGGCCTATGATACTTTTATTAACTCGACACTCTATAAGTGTTTGGTGTGTTACAGACCCATTCTACTTTTATTAACTCTCCACTCTATAAATGTTTGGTGTGTTACAGACCTATGATACTTTTATTAACTCGTCACTCTATAAGTGTTTGGTGTGTTACAGACCTATGATACTTTTATTAACTCTCCACTCTATAAATGTCTGGTGTGTTACAGGCCTATGACACTTTTATCAACTCGACACTCTATAAATGTCTGGTGTGTTACAGACCCATTCTACTTTTATTAACTCGACACTCTATAAATGTTTGGTGTGTTACAGGCCTATGATACTTTTATTAACTCTCCACTCTATAAATGTCTGGAGTGTTACAGGCCCATGATACTTTTATTAACTCGTCACTCTATAAATGTTTGGTGTGTTACATACCTATGATACTTTTATTAACTCGACACTCTATAAATGTCTGGTGTGTTACATGTACAGGCCGCATCGATACTTTTATTAAGCTCCGAGGCACTCTATAGGAATGTCTGGTGTGTTTTAACCAGGAGCGCCAGTGGCTGAGCTTTTATTAATGCTGTCGACATTCACTAAATTTCGTGGTGTGTTACAGGCCCATGATACTTGTTATTGTAAACTGTCGACACTGTCTATAATGTCTGGTTGTGTGTCACAGACGCCCATTCTACTTTTGATTAACTCTCACTCTTATGAATTTTTTTGGTGTGTTCAGGTCCTATGGAACTATTTATTAACTCGACACTCTATTAAGTGTTTGTTGTTTACAGACCATTCTAACTTTTATTAACTCGCTCACGGACTCTACGTAAATGTCTTGGTGTGTGTACAGACCCATGATACGTTTTTTATTAACTCGACACTCGCCTGTAAATGTGTTGGTGTGTTGACAGACCCATGATCTTTTAATTAACTCGAAGCACTCTATAGAATGTTTTGGTGTGTTACAACGCCATTCTACTTGTTTATTACGTCGACATTCTCTATATCGTAATGTTGATTTTTGTGT
>SAYR01059523.1:0-13305 GCA_004382745.1 Argopecten irradians irradians
ATTAATTGTAACATGATTTCTTCAAAGATTCCAATAAGAATTCAGAAATTTATATGTAATTATAAGCTTTGAGACTGAAAGTTAAGATTCAATTTCATAGAATTGTCTCCCTTGTCTCTCAATGACCTATCTAATTTACTGTCAGTTATTTAAGCGTTGATTGAGTTAAAGTTTAGTTAATGTTGATATTTCATACTTATATATCTCCTTAAAATGTTGAATGCAACATTTTTCTTCCTGGGCGGATGTTATGTATATGCCATACATAAGTTTACACTGTACAATTTATTGTATAAGGGGAGATAACTCCCACTAATGTATAATGTGGAACTCTTCTTGTGAAGAGGTAGTTTTGGTAAGGAAAATAAAAATGGAAGAACGGAGATGTCTGTGAAAGTTTTATATGTGCAAGAACAGAATTGTAACAATACAGTAGTCATGATTTGGGTAAAATTTAATTCTTAGCATCTCATAAAACACATTACTTCCACATAAACAAAACAACTCTATCCTGAAGCATTTGCTAGCAGTTCCAGTCATTCGGAAATCTGGATTCACAGCAGAATATGTAAACAATCACGACTACTGTTCCGTAACGACTAGACACAGTCTGTGTAGGCACGTTGATTAGTCGAGAGTTCTCAATGTCAACAAATCAGCGTTTAGATAACAAATGTCGTCAAAGCGAGCACCTGCGTGTATCAATCGTTTTTCCGTCGAATCCTATCAGAACTGGGTAAATGTCAAAAAATTATCGTCATTAATTTACAAAGATACTGTCATAGTGCGATAGACGCAAAGCTATGAGCTGAACTGCTGAATGTTGATAAACAGCACCAGTCATGTCATGACGATAACTTTGGATGGTGAAAATGTGCGATAAAAATGGATCTCGCAAAAGTATTATTAATGAAATACAATATCCAGGCATGTTAAATGTGGCACACGAAATGTTTTCTTGTACATTACTTACATTTTTAGCAGTCGATGATGCAAATACATGTGGTGTTAGTGGATATCTCTTCCGGATCGAAGGTGGAACAAGAGGCCCAAAGGGCCTTAACGGTCATCTGACTACCTTGGCCATAGTAAAATTAATTATATATGGTGTCCCTTTGTCAGGACCATGTCAGGATCATTTTCAATTTCTTTCAACAAATTTTATTTCAAAAAGAGGCCCAAGGGCCTTAACATATAGGAAATTAATTAGATAATAATAGTGTCATGGTAGTCATCTTCGATTTGGGATCAACCAGATTCTAGATGTAAAAATACTTTGTCTGGACCATATCAGGATCTTTCATGCAAAGTTTCAGCCAAATCGCACCGGCAGAACTTGAGAAGAAGTTCAAAATGTGTTTTCAAGATGGCGGCTGTGGCGGCCATCTGGATTTTGGATCGACCCGTAAAATAACAACACTTTGTCGGGACCATGTCAGGATCATTTCACTCAAGTTTCAGCCAAATCGCAACCGGTAGAACTCGAGAAGAAGTTCAAAATGTGTTTTCAAGATGGGGCGGCTGTGGCGGCCATCTTGGATTTCGGATCGACCCGAAAATAACAACACTTTGTCTGGACCATGTCAGGATCATTTCACGCAAGTTTCAGCCAAATCGCACCGGTAGAACTTGAAGAAGAAGTTCAAAATGTGTTTTCAAGATGGCGGCTGTGGCGGCCATCTTGGAATTTTGGATCAACCCGAAAAATAACTAACACTTTGTCGGGACCAATGTCAGGATCATTTCACTCAAGTTTCAGCCAAATCGCACCGGTAGAAACTTGAGAAGAAGTTCAAATTGTGTTTTCAAGATGGCGGCTGTGGCGGCCTCTTGGATTTTGGATCAACCCGAAAATAAACAACACTTTGTCGGACCATGTCAGGATCATTTCACTCAAGTTTCCAGCCAAATCGCACGCGGTAGAACTCGAGAAGAAGTTCAAAATGTGTTTTCAAGATGGCGGCTGTGGCGGCCATCTTGGATTTTGGATCAACCCGAAAAATAACAACACTTTGTCAGGACCATGTCAGGATCATTTCACTCAAGTTTCAGCCAAATCCACACCGGTAGAACTTGAGAAGAAGTTCAAAATGTGTTTTCAAGATGGCGGCTGTGGCGGCCATCTTGGATTTCGGATCGACCCGAAAAATAACAACACTTTGTCGGACCATGTCAGGATCATTTCATGCAAGTTTCAGCCAAATCGCACCGGTAGAACTTGAGAAGAAGTTCAAAATGTGTTTTCAAGATGGCGGCTGTGGCGGCCATCTTGGATTTTGGATCAACCGAAAAATAACAACACTTTGTCGGGACCATGTCAGGATCATTACACTCAAGTTTCAGCCAAATCGCACCGGTAGAACTCGAGAAGAAGTTCAAAATGTGTTTTCAAGATGGCGGCTGTGGCGGCCATCTCGGATTTCGGATCGACCCGAAAAATAACAACACTTTGTCGGGACCATGTCAGGATCATTTCACGCAAGTTTCAGCCAAATCGCACCGGTAGAACTTGAGAAGAAGTTTAAAATGTGTTTTCAAGATGGTGGCTGTGGCGCCATCTTGGATTTCGGATCGACCCGAAAAAATAATAACACTTTGTCGGGACCATGTCCAGGATCATTTCATGCAAGTTTCAGCCAAATCGCACCGGTAGAACTTGAGAAGAAGTTCAAAATGTGTTTTCAAGATGGCGGCTGTGGCGGCCATCTTGGATTTCGGATCGACCCGAAAAATAACAACACTTTGTTGGGACCAGTTCAGGAATCATTTCATGCAAGTTTCAGCCAAATCGCACCGGTAGAACTTGGAGAAAAGAAGTTCAAAATGTGTTTTCAAGATGGCGGCTGTGGCGGCCATCTTGGATTTCGGATCGACCCGAAAAATAACAACACTTTGTCGGGACCATGTCAGGATCATTTCACGCAAGTTTCAGCCTAATCGCACTTGTAGAACTTGAGAAGAAGTTCAAAATGTGAAAAGTTAACGCACGGCGCACGGCGGACGGCGGACGGCGGACGGCGCACGGCGGACGACGGACGGCGGACGGCGCACGGCGGACGACGACGGACGAAACATGATGACTATAGGTCATCCTGACCTTTCGGGTCAGATGACCTAAAAATCTTGCAGCGACGACATCCGGAACTCCTCGGGGAATAGGACTAGATTCTCGGCGTAACACCCGATGAGTTCAGAATGGCAGCGAAGCCCGATTAAAATCAATAAGCGATGGCGAATTAGTTACTAACGTGTACGAATTATTATTATACACATTAGACTTCCCAATTAACAATTTTACTCTTTAATTTATTAAGTAATTTTGGTTGCTCCATAATTCTTCCTCGTGCACAATAGTAATGTTGCATGTGCAGAACACAGAACTATATTTCAGGTAACGATATGATTGTAATATACGGTCGAGCTAGTGTAACGTTTCCATTGAAATATATTAAATACACATTTTTCACATTACGATGCGAATCTGCGTGCAATAAAATACAGCAAACATTTATTATTGTTTTATTAATTTTATTCACTTATTTCACACATTCATTAAAATGATTAGTAAAGCAGTAATTGGAAGACAGCATTTTGATTGGTTGAAAGGAAATGAATGGAAATTTATGAATGGAAGTTTATGAATGAAATAGTTCACAAAATCACCACTAGTTGTCGTTGTGGGGCAAGTCCTACAACTCATCTTACAAATGAGGTCGAACCAGACGACATAAACACAAGCGCTATGCTAGCGCAGTGTTAAAAAAGGTAGAAAAACAATTAAAAAAAAAACCCAAGTACGATAAAACAATTTTTTGAACCAGCTTTCTATTAGTCTACATTTGAAAGTCCATTCAATCTATTCTATTTACATGTTAAAGTTAAGACACATGTCTAATATATTTCATAGGTTCCAGAAACTGGAGTTTTAGACAGCGTACAGTTGGAAGAAACACCACAAAGAATGAATAAAGTAATCAAACTGAATAGTTCCTCCTAGGTATAAAATGTAATTAAGATTTAAAATAAATATCATAAAATGCTTCTCACTTGTTTAAGCTGTCAGAGTATGAAACATTATTCATATTTTAACAATATTTAAAGATATGATAAAATAATATTACCAAAATACAAAATAATATTGTCTATTGTCTTCACTCACCAATATAATATCATACATTGAATGCTTAATGTATTTCAGAGCTGCAAAGAGCCTGTTCCAGCAGATTCCATTTACTCATGTTTAGTGTGCTATCAGAGAGAATACTCAGATGATGAAGACAATGGAATATTTTGGGTCGGGTGCGACAATGACGAGTGTAACCTTTGGTTTCATAGAGATTGCCTGCAATCAGACCAACATGCAGATGTAGATCTCAGTCTGTTGCTTGGCACATCATGGTTCTGCTATATGTGTCAACGTGTTCCAGATGACCAGCTGCATGGTGACAATATGGATGAGCTCGATGGCGAGTACCAAATCTGTCAAGTATGCATGTGTCATACAAAATTCAACAATATCTCTGACACCGATCAGACTATTTTCTGGGCCAAATGTGAGGAAAGGGATTGTGAAAAGAACTATCATCAATCTTGCTTGCCATCAAATGTCTTCAGAAGTTTTCAGCAAGCTCAGAATTCTAATTCGAGATGGAGCTGTGGACAGGGTCCTGCCTAAAAAAGGAAGCAACAAATTAAAATATCTGTTACTGATGAGTGACATCATAAAATTGCATATGCTTGTGAAATGTGAATATAGTTCAACGATAGTTGGTCTCTAGTAAATGGTTACGTTGCAGGTTCCATCATCAGGTTCTTGGGATTAAGTTTTTAGTTGTTCGTTGGATGCTTCCGATCGTTATGAGGGTGACAGATTGTGCTTCTATGAATCCGTATTAAATAATTGAAGAAAGAATGCAAATATCTTTCATTATATTTGTGCTATTTAATTGAATTATCTAAATACAAAATTTAATTGAAATGAAAAAACTATATTTGTCATTTTTTACAAAAATAAAAGCAATATCATCAAGCAGATGCATTCTACATTGTAATGCATCCCACGAGGGTTGAACAAATCACGTGGTGACTAACGAGCATATCGATTTTGACGAAAAAACAATTAATATAATGTCTTAAAAGTGTAAAAATGCATTAAAAATATACTTACATACTTTTGATCATCACCAAACATGATCCGTTTGAAATTATTAAGTCTTCATGTTTTTTTGACTGTTTTATGAACAGTGTGCCAATCTGGGTCCACGCACCTTGCTGAAACCGGATGTGACCTTGACCCGTAACCATGGGTGCTATTTATAGATACACGCGACGTAAAAATTCCAAAGTTAGACCCAAAGGCGGACCATATGGTTTATTTATTAGAATAAAAATAATGGGACTTCTTCGTCTTTTAAAAAAAATATATCGATGAAAAAACTTTAAAAAGTGTGCCAATTTGGGTAACATCATGTTAAAGGTCTAAAATACCCTACTTCCACACAGAAACGCAAACTAGACTATGGTTTGTCTCGGACAAGTCATTAATATTATTTACATCCGTGTTGAAGCATGAAATTAGACAATAGTATACAACAATTCAAACACGAGATAATGAATTGTACACGAGATGGCAATAAAGCCGGGAACATTTGAGGCGAAATGGTTAATCCGTACTTGGGACGAAGTGTCTTGGACCAACGACTTAACAGAGCCGAAGTGTCTGTCAGATGGGCACAACTGCTCAAGTTCTTTTCCATAACCAGTGGCCGGAATACACGACTTCTCCTAAACTAAGCATAGGATGGCACCCACAATGCAATGATAACATCCGTATAAGTTGGGGATTCTCCAAATGGGGTCTGCCCTACAGGTAGGGCGTTAAAATTGTACCTGTTGTCCCTATTGCATGATCGTAAAAGGCGACTAAATTTAGGATTTTATCTGTAAAAGGGAGCGGTTTCTGTCACACATATTCAAGGACATGAACAAAATGCAAGTTGTGAATGTCGAAGACGAGCCAATGAAGGAATTCTTAAAGAACTCTGATCTTGTTTGGAAGTTCAACCCGCCCCACTCCTCTCATATGGGAGGGGTGTGGGAGAGGATGATAGGTATGGCGAGGAAAATTCTGGACGCCATGTTAATGACAGACAATCTCGCATCACGAAACCTCACACATGAGGTTCTGGTAACCTTAATGGCCGAAGTGAGTGCCATTATGAACTCGAGACCAGTGGCAGGGATTTCGACTGACCCGGAAGTACCACATATCATGAGTCCAGCTACTCTTCTAACTCAAAAAACATCATCAGAAGCGATGTATGATTGTGCGGACCTGGACACAAAAGATATGTACAGAGAGCAATGGAAAAGAGTATAATTGCTCTCCGAAATGTTTTGGAGACGTTGGAAGGATGGCTATCTTCAAAGTCTTCAGACCCGCAGGAAATGGAATCAGGTTACTAGAGACATTAAAGAAGGCGATGTGATCCTCCTCAAGGATAAAAACTACTCAAGGATGGAATGGCCGGTTGGAATCGTGAACGCTATTAAGAGCGACAGTGACGGAAGGGTTCGAAAAGCTGAAGTTAGGATTCGAAAGGATGGGTCGGATGTCCAGTATGTTCGTCCAGTCAACGAGATGGTCATGCTTCTTGAGAACTAAAAACGTGAAACTTGTACTTGCCAAACCATGTAAATGTGAACTGTTAGAAATCTCTAATACTCAGACATTTATTTGCGCTTTATTAAATGGCCAGATGGCCTATATGTGTTTTTCTAGAAACCTTTGTAATGTTAGATTTTCAATTCATTTTTTGGTTAGAATCTTATATTTTAGTGTTAAGAATGTGACCAGTATTATAATGTTCATAGATCGTAAGAATTTGGTTGTCATTAATTGATTGAGAAATAAGCACTTTTTCTAGTCCCAGTTGTATTACTCTAGTCATTTTGTGTGTTTCATTTTTCATACATTTTACTTGTTAAAATTTTCACTTAAATACGTTTATTACTTTCTAGTCCTATGATCATAGAGAAATATCAAAAGAGATTTGTCTTCGCTAGTGTATCCTAGTCATGATCCATGTTCTTCAATGACTTTGCATTTAAAAAAAAAAAATGTATTAAGGTAGTATGTTATATTTTTTGACATTGTATTAAGGTGGTATCCTACATTTTGTAGTTTTACTATTGAGAGTTGTTATGTTTTGCCATAATGTGTTTAAACATGATAAGCTATAGTCAATGTTTTGATACTGTTTTATATTAAGTGATATGCTAGATATCAGACAGGGAGTGTACTGTTACACAGTTAGAATGGTACATATAGCGTGCGGTATAGAGCAAGTCAGAGATTTGAGTAAGAGTTACTCCCTTGAATCGACAGGTGGCGCTCTCTCCATGCCATTACAGTATGGCCGCCATATACGAAGAAGAAATGTGTGTGTAAACAAAACAATCAAAATTAGCTACCTTAGAAGTATCACCTATGTAAGTTTTTATTGGTATTGTGTAATATAAATACTTATAAAGAGAAATATATCTATTCTGTAGAACTATCATTTCAGTTTAATGTAAATAAACTGATGTGTAGACAATCGTTCGACGCCTCGTGGTATAACTTCTCCGACCACGTGGTTTACATAAAACTTCGTGACAACATAATAGTGTACTACATTGTATATCATTATAATAATTTACTGCATATCTACAGTTAATATGTTCATAATACTCAAATTTCTAGTATTATTTCTTTGTTTATCATTGCTGGAATTACCGTATTTGTCATAATATACTCAGTGTTTACGATATTGGTTTGTAACAAATTGTAAGAATACGTTTGTTTACTTCACAGCTTTTACGATGTCTTGATGGAATAAAGGCAAAATTAACCTGTCAAGCTTCGTTGACTTTCTGTCTAATCGACCAAACGCATCTGGAAAATTGTGGCAGAACATCTATAAAAGTGGTAGTTCCTTCTTAGCGCTCGGCAAACAGGGAGTGGGGCGGCTGGTTCGCCCGTTATAATGTGACCGGGTGGGGTGTGTTTGATGTCTTCAGCGGCATGCTTTAGTGATATAGCACTGTAAAAAGGGCAACAGTTCCACTATACAAGTAGACACAACATGAATATACCGCAGTCTCCCAAAACACGCACTTCGCACAACTTGCACTCAAAACACCCGCATACATGGGAGGCTGTCCTTACATGACCATAGCTGTTAAAAGGACGTTAATTAATCAAACAAACAAAATGGGGCATGAGGGGCGGTGCCAATTTTCTGAAACTAAGCTTGGATTAGCGACTTATAATGTTATGGTAGTGTAACAGGAGAGGAGAAAATGGAGTGGCCAGACCAGGATTCGAATCCAGGACCCTCAGAACACTAGCCGATTGCTCTATTGACTGAGCTACCTGGTCACCGATAATTGACCCAGTCCAATCCCGCTACACTCCTTTTGCGAAGTCTTCGCGAAGATACCATTACTGAGATAGCTTGGGCCCCAGTAAAATTTCAAGAACAGTTATAGAATAATTCTTGAACGTTAGATTAGACAAATGCTCTTGAACTTGCTTCTAGAACTGTTATGAACAATTTAGTTCAGGAACTGTTCAAGAATTCTTTTAGTTATTAATGCAATAACAGTTCTTGAACTGTAAAAATCAGCTTCATAATTAAAAGTGAAAGATAAAAGGTTTTAGACTTTCATTAAACATTCATTTTTGACCAAACATAGGCAGAAATACAAAAAATATATGTTTACTCCTAAATACAAAGTCATCAATGTCTAACTCGGCGTCGAATTTAATTGTTCTTGGCTTTATCATTGGTTGCATCTTAACCAGATTGTCTAACCTTTTTTTTAATATGTCAGTAGAAATGGAGCATTTCCTTTGGATAACCTGCTCCACGAAATAAAAAAAATCACATCCAGTACTGGCCTAGGATTGTGTCCAGGTGAGTGAACAGTTTTTTTCTGCCATGTGAAAATACTCAATGTGATCATCCTTATGCACTGAATTATTCCTTTTTTCAGAATCAACTTTTAGATAATCAACAGATGCCAGCAGCGCCTCAACGTGCAAAGATATCGCTGCTCCATCTGTGGATGTCTCATGTGCAATTCCAGGCCCAGTTTGTTGCTGTCTGGGGTGGTCAATGCATGGTGCTGAGGTATGTTATCGAGTGCTGGCCATAATTTTTTTCCAGAGTTTTCTCTTCAGTGGTGACCTAACGAGCCCGCAGATCTTTGACTTCTTTTTCCAGCTAGTCAACCCTCTTTCAAATAATAGCTACCAAGTAAATGCAAAACAATTTTGGTGAATAAAATGAATAGCAGTAATTACAATTGTATAATGTCTTTTTTCATCACCATTGTGCAAGAGTTTTCTCATGTGTTTTAACCAAAACTATGTTAAAAATTCCTATGCAACTGTTTTTATTAAATCAACATTTACAATTTATGTTTTAGTTTTTTTAACAGTAACACACATCACAACTCTGCAGGTAGGGCGTTAGAATTGTGCCTGCTGCCTCTATTGCATGGTCGTAAAAGGCGACTAAATTTAGGATCTTATCTTTCCTAATACCTCCCTTGGCACCGCCTCACTTCTGGCTGTGAGGAAGGCTCTGGGTTCTGTCCTCTTGGCCGAGACGCATCAAAGTCTATAAAAGTGGTAGTTTCTGCTCCTGTTTGGCGCTCAGCATACAGGGAGTAGGACGACTGATTCGCCCGTTGTCAGTATATTGTGACCGAGTGAGGTGTGTAGCTTGGTGTCTTTGGCAGCATGCTTCAGTGATATAGCACTATAAAAAGGACAAGAGTTACACTATACAAGAAGACACAACACGAACATACCGAAGTCTCCCAAAACAAGCACCTCACTTTTCAAACACGCTACACACTACATACACGGGAGGCCGTACATGACCCTGGCTTAAATAATCAAACAAACATCTCAAACGTGATCAAATACACGAAAAGTGCACACAGTAAGTATCTTGGGACATTGACAAGTTAGTTGGCTGGACACAGGTAAATTTGCTCTGCCTCCATGTCCAAGGCATGGTCTCAATGAGGGAAGCTTCACACCTCCCGGTGTAGAATGTAGCCTCTGGCAAGGCTTGGGAGAAAAGTTGTTACTTGGAATTTAACTCTCCAGCTCATAAAATAAATGAAAAAGCATAATTTTTAGCTCACCTGGCCCAAAGGGCCGTTGAACTTATGTCATGGCGTGGCGTCCATCCGTCAACATTTCCTTTAAAATGCTACTAGTCATAGAGTTCAGCATGGATTCTAACCAAATATGGCCAGATACATCCTTGGGGGAAGGGGAACAGAGTTTGTATCAATTTTGGCTCTGACCCCCTGGGGGCAGGAGGGGCGAGGCCCAAAAGGGGAAATAGAGGTAAATCCTTTGAATCGCTACTAGTCATAGAGTTCTACATGGATTCTAAGCAAATTTGGCCAGAAACATCATTGGGGAAGGGGACCAGAGTTTGTTTACATTTTGGCTCCGAAGACCCCAAGCAACACACCACACACCCCTACCCGGTCACATAATACTGACAACAGATGAACCAGTCGTCCCGCTCCCACATTGTGCTTTTGGACCGATGATGAAAAAGATGACCGCCAGGCAGTCATCTTGGATTTTGATAGTTGAAGTTTGTTACTGCTATTGCTAAGAAAGAACTGAAGCGATCTGTCTAAAATTTTATATGTAGTATGCTTGAAAAAAAGTTTGAAAAGCAGAGAAAAGATCCCTCTTTCCATTGCCAGACATAGGATCTCTTGTTGATTTAAAGGATAAACCCCTTTTGGATTGGAGCCCGCCCCTTCTGCCCATGTGGGTGCAGAGCCAAACTTTATACAAACTCTGTTCCCAACGGATGTTTCTGGTCAATTTTTGGCGAGGGTCACCTCGCCATTGTGATCGTGGTTGCAAAATTCTCTTTCAGTCAATTTCCTCAATATGATTGGCTAAGAACTTGCTCGCAGATACTAGCGCTCCTGCGGCAGTGTATTCAAAACTTTGATTTTACCGGGAATTTTAAATAGCAAATTTTGAATATGAAAGTTACTGAAATAAGCGTATCTGTAATGTTGAAATAGGAATAGTAGATTACTACTTTCATATCCTTATCATATACATCATCCAAATGATCTTAGGTTGGAAAATTTTCACTTGAATTGTGTACAATGTATCTAGACTTTTCGTCCCGAAAATGTTGTTTTTAATACATGAAGACGTTTCGTCCCGGAAATGCTTCGCTTCGCCCCACGCGTTTAGTCCCTACTAGTGACAATTATCCCGCAACGGAAAAAATGAAATCTATATTTCACCTCAAACATTAAAATTGTTACAAAATATATGATTTTTGGCACTTTGAATCATATTATTTCGGGGAAGCAAATATATTTCAGAGAACGATACGGAGAGATTTGTTTATCACGGCTGCGTTATGCCAACATGTACGTGTAAATCCAACAATGGAAGAAGACAACTCTAACAAAATTTTTGACAAAACTTGGGACTACTGATAAAATAGCCACGTGACGGACGGTGAACATTTTGTAAATGTCAAGGTGGCGTAATCTTAAAAACTAACGGCAGTTAATAAGGTATGGATATTTACCACATCCATTATTATCGATAATTGTATAAGCACAAGTATAATATATCAGAGATATATCTATATACTAAAGCACGTTCAGAGATTACCACTAAACCATACTTTTAAAACATTTTAGTTATTTTCACCACAGGAGCTTGATGTTCTGATCAGTATACAACAGCATATGCATTAAACTAGGTAATATGAAGTATAACATTTTGGGCCGAATGACATAAATCTATATATGGAATTTTCATATATAACTCGTAAGTGATATTTTTTTGGACTTACAAGATCGACGAAAATGCCTAATTCTTCTTCATAATTCTTCCGTTTAAACGGCGACTTAAAAAGCTGTTTCAATCTTGTAACAAATGTTAGAGAAAACTGTATATTGGTTTAGCAATTTATCCTGAGTTATAATTTACCAACAAGCATCAGAGATTAGCAATTAAACTTACATAAACATATTCCCGACTCTCACTTGCATTGTGTGATCACTCGAGCGGAACTAATCTCTACCACCTGCACAGGTCTTAACATGCAATCGCACAAAGCCCACATGATCACTTGTTTTGAGTGCGGATTACATCTTAGGGTTGAACAATGTTAGTTTTTTTTTAACTTTTTACTCAAAAATAGACTTTACGCTTTTCATGATAAGCACCATCATTTTCTGTATAAACTTATTAATTTACCACTGTACCCATGCATACGTTGTGTATTTATACTTCTTTGTGACAGTTATATAACAACTGCTATAGACTGTATATTACAATCAATTTATGAGGAACAAAACTCTTACATGTAAGAACAGGAGGACTGAAGAATCAGCGGAAATTAAAATTCAATAATATTTCCTCTATGCTGGTATTGCTATTATGATTTAAAAATGTTTAATTATATTTGATATAGCCTTTTCAGTAATTTACTCTGTTAATACATTTATTGTGTCTTATGTTTTACAGAAATGTCAGCATGCATGTATTCATGTTCAACTGGGAAACAGTCTAGGAGAAGAATTGTGTGAACAAAAAGAAGTAATTTTTCATCTGTGGAAGCTTAATATTGGTAAATGATTTTCAATCCGAAAATAATTACTAATCATCATCTTCAAATTCCTTATTGTGAATTTAACTGTAATATGATTTAAGCATATACCTGATATTTGCTTTATATTCCTATGAACATGTACATGCTTGAAATGAAAATGAATAAAATAAAAGATTATTTTTAAATTTAAAATCACACATATGACATTAGCTGTTTATATTTTTTTGTCAAAACATATTAAGCTTATCGTTCATAAAACACTAATCATCACCTTCGAGACAATTTAATGAAAATCGAATTAAACATTATTTGTATATACACAGGGTCGTCTTATGTTTTTCCCGCCTTGACTATCAATGTTCCCTGATCACTCTGAAAGTAATTGATTTTACCTTTTTTTCGGTCACCACATGAACTATCTTTAAAATCAATCACACCAATTAGACATACATTTACCTGCATTCATTATAACACTGTAAGGCAATTCTGCAAGATCAGCGGACATGTTGATTTACCTTGAATATCTACATGCACATTATGGGTAACGCATATGTAACAAGGAAGAGGAGAAAATGTAGCGGCAAAGACCCGGGATTCGATCCCGGGACTCTCCGAACACTTAGCTGAGTGC
>SAYR01059525.1:0-11208 GCA_004382745.1 Argopecten irradians irradians
TGGTGTTGTGGTGTGTGAATGTCTATACTTCGGCAGGCTGTGGTATGTTGGTGTTGTGGTGTGTGAATGTCTATACTTCGGGAGGCTGTAGTATGTTGGTGTTGTGGTTTGTGAATGTCTAAACTTCGGGAGGTTGTGGTATGTTGGTGTTGTGGTGTGTGAAGGTCTATACTTCGGGAGGCTGTGGTATGTTGGTGTTGTGGTGTGTGAAGGTCTATACTTCGGGAGGCTGTGGTATGTTGATGTTGTGGTGTGTGAATGTCTATACTTCGGGAGGCTGTGGTATGTTGGTGTTGTGGTGTGGGAAGGTCTATACTTCGGGAGGCTGTGGTATGTTGGTGTTGTGGTGTGTGAATGTCTATACTTCGGGAGGCTGTTGTATGTTGGTGTTGTGGTGTGTGAATGTCTATTCTTCGGGAGGCTGTGGTATGTTGGTGTTGTGGTGTGTGAATGTCTATACTTCGGGAGGCTGTGGTATGTTGGTGTTGTGGTGTGTGAATGTCTATACTTCGGGAGGCTGTGGTATGTTGGTGTTGTGGTGTGTGAATGTCTATACTTCGGGAGGTTGTGGTATGTTGGTGTTGTTGTGTGGGAAGGTCTATACTTCGGGAGGCTGTGGTATGTTGGTGTTGTGGTGTGTGAATGTCTATACTTCGGGAGGCTGTGGTATGTTGGTGTTGTGGTGTGTGAATGTCTATACTTCGGGAGGCTGTGGTATGTTGGTGTTGTGGTGTGTGAATGTCTATACTTCGGGAGGCTGTGGTATGTTGGTGTTGTGGTGTGGGAAGTTCTATACTTTGGGAGGCTGTGGTATGTCGGTGTTGTGGTGTGTGAATGTCTATCGTCAGGTGGGATGATGCCAGTTCGCCCAATAACAATACATCATCGTCAGGTGTGGATGATCAGTCGCAAATACTGGATACATCGTCAGGTGTGGTTGATACAGTTCACAATAACTACATACATATCGTCAGGTGTGGATGATACAGTTCCGCAATACTGTGATACATATACGTCAGGTATTGGGTGATACAGTTCAACATACTACATACATATCGTCAGGTGTTGATGATACAGTTCGCAATACGGATACATATCGTCAGGTGGCTGTGTCACCATGTCATTACCAATAATCAAGACTACATACAAATTTTAGTTGATCTAAGAAATATTCCATTGCATTTGTTTTCAATTGATTTATCCACATAAAAATAACAAACTTAACAATTTATTTAATAAAAATGATTGAAAACGAGGTGCTTAAACTGATAAAACCGAAGATACATGATTGACAGGACATCCATTAATTTGAAATAACCTTATGTATTACTGCCACCCATAGGATGGAGCCGGTCATGTTCCAAGTTAACATACACGGCTATATAATCAAATATTGTAAAATAACATTTGATGCTCAGAAAGAACAAATGCTTATGAAATGACTAGGTCAACATGACCAACTTAATTTCGATTTTTCATCTGATGAACTTCACAATCCCTTGTCATTTTTCAGGCCAAAACTGCACCATCATGAGTGTCCCACGACGATGAAACTAACACAAAATATCGTTTTGACTCTCAACTTTGAATTAATTTAGGGACTTAAGATGAACACAAAATTCCACCTTCGTTCTTTGAATGAGAAGAAAATTGATTGAAGTGGACGTTCTTGAATCCGCACACAATATGCCAAGCTGGCCATAGATAGCTTTGAACCATTACATATTATTGCTTACCACTTATGGCCGCCTAAAAATGACACCTCCCTTCCAGATAAACATTTATGTAATTATTGAATAGATGGAGTAGATCAAGGTAAGAAACGATCAATCAACTTCATCATATGCTATGAGATAAATTATGAATATGTTCAGATGCTTCTGCACGAATTACGAGTAATTAGTTTATGGAGAGGTTAGCCACCATTGACTGACTAAGATAATGAAAAACGTATGCATGGATTTACTGATCTCAATTTCGACACATCACTAGCTCTGCTTTGGGGCCAGGATTCGTAGATCCATGATATGGAAAAATGACCTAGGTCAGGGTTCAGACATTCGGTCGCTTTGTGCCGGGACAATTGTAGTAGATTAAGATATAATTCAATGGCCAAAGACTTTGGTCTCAAGAGGCGATTTGCTTTCATATTTGTGTAAATATCGTACAGGCCTAGCCATCGGTACTCCAAGAAATATCAATAGCCAAATCAAATCTAGTTAAACAAATTGTCGGGCGCAACCAAACCACGTGACGTTCAAGCCGTGGAAGTCCGATCTCGGGAGACGAATGTAGAGTAACACCGCACTGTAGAGAGGAAGGTCAGCAATCACCGGACACAGAACAGCCTCATACAGTGTCGGACAGGTTTGAACCACATCAGCAGTTGAATTTAGCTAAACAGTTGGATTAAAATTTCACTTTTTGCTAGAAATGAAACATGTCCAAATAAAAACTTGATTTTTATTATTTTATCAACTTTTTTCTGGCTCCCCTTGTCACTCTTCAAACATTTGGCAACCATATCTTTTCTAGCCAAATACTGTTAATTTGATAAATGTGACATGGTAACGAAGTGCCCAAAAAACTAATATTCCTTTAAATTATATATATACCAATATTCTCTTTATTCATTAGTATTCCAGTTATCATTTCTATTTTAAAAATTTTCAACACATGAAGAAGGAATTGTATTAGTTTATTAAACGTGCTTATCCAAATCCAACGTTTTGGTATTTGGCCGATTATTTTCTGTCGAAGTAAACATTAATTTAGATGAGAGTTAACATTGTCATAGTTTCATAACATACTGGTTCCAATTCAACTACAAACGTCAATTTTCCGCGCGGACTAACATGGTGTCAGTAAACAAGGGACACACATCCATTTTGTAATATTACTACACCAAGTTTTAGGCTGCATTTATTGCTCTAAATGCAGTGACGATTATCACTAGAGTAATGGGAGTCCCAGTGGCAAAATGTAATATAATTCATGTTAACGAAGGATATTTATAGAACGACCTTTAAATGTAAAAGGTCGTCCTTTAATATGTGTAAGTGAGTGAATATTTTGCAGGGAGATTGCAGATTGTATTTGTAACACTTGTTTATATTAGTTCTTATAGTACCTTCACCAGTGAAGTACGCCACCGATAGACACAAACATAATAGAGTCTTACATGGGCTGTCAGGTGGACAGGGATATCTTCAACCAGGGAGTGAAAATTTGGCGATCAACCTGAGGTTGCTAGGGTTGACAGCAAAAATCTCTTCAAGAGGTTGCGATTATCCCTGTCCAACATGACGACCCATGTAAGATTTTTTCTCCCATACATAACGAAACCATTATGAAAATACAGTTATAATTAGAACTATTTCCCAAAGCGCCGACTTAACAGTAACGTCGCAGTGCGTCAAAATCAATGACTCGTCCGACAATAGACACTGGTATGTAATGATGGACGGTCACGTCATTGTCTAGCGGTAGTGAGCTGTCTTTTTCCCTACAACCGCGGATAACCCTGTCAACTAATGCGGAGAAACAACGTATCTCCATCGGCCCCAATTCAGTGTTCACTCCTTTTGCTTCAGGGCTTAAGTAGGAGGAAAAACACCACTTTTAAGACTTTGTAACTACAATCCGAGCGCATAACAAATGGCCAAATGTTGAAGTTTGTGTCAGGTATTGACGTAAGGAGTGAAAACGTATTCGAGAAGGAGAAGCATAAGATCCCAAACTTTAGTCGCCCTTTAACCTGCTTTAGGAGTAGGCAGGTACCGTCTTACGCCTTTACCTGTACAATACAAAAAATGGTACATTTCTATAAATGCCTCATTCATAACAATCCGACGTATGATACATTAACTTTGTTAGATACTTTTCTCTGAAACAGAATTGCGATTTCGTGTAAAAATATTATAATAGGGCTTGCGGTGTTCCAATTGATATTTTTGTGTCGTTTTTATTGCACTTGATGACAACCTTAAAAAGTAAGGAGAGACTCATTATCTGTAATCTTCCTAATACAGTGGCAAATGTTTATTTCACTCCCATAAAACAGTTCACTACAAAAAATACCACATTGCCTTATTAATCCGACTTACAATACCGTCAAGTACTCAAATACATAAACTTATCAGAACGATATACCGGACGCAATATCCTCTATACACCCCGCCAATTGGTTCCTGTAGGTTTCAAAGAAACGATAGTCAATATACAATTACTTCCCAGGTTGCCGAGCTATACAGGAGAAACAGTAACTCTGGTCTGATCACTGTAAGCCGGTGCGGAGTATTCCCCGCCTTCGGCTACAAATAGCCTAAATGGGATGTCTTTTATATACAGATCTTGTGAGGAACATTTTTATAGAGGGACTCAGCGTGATCTGTATCTTGATGTTGTGACGTATTGATATATTCCATTACACTTGCACTAATGTCCACAATGGAAGTGAAACCACATTTCCGAGATAGAAACACTAACGACGACGCAGCATATTGATAAACATAACATAATTCTGCATATAGATAAAAATGTTGAAATCGCGACTTATTTGAAATAAAAATCTCCTTTTAAAGGTTTAATATCCATTAAAGCGTTCACTCAACCAACTGGATTCATTTATCAGTAAAAATATGCATTCGTTAAACAGTGTATGTGAAGAGTCTATAGAATGTGCTATCTAAATTAGATCTGGTTGTGATGTCCATAAAGGCACGGATAGTCACGTTCGCCGGCTTCAGATGCTAGGCCCGCTTACAGTGTTGTGATCGGTTCGATAACAATGAGCGTGGCCTACGATACACAGGTTACGGTGTAATTGTCATGGGCACCACAAACAATAATACACAAAAAAAAAAACCAACTACAACAATACAAAAAATAAAAAAACTAACGGCTCATGGACGGTTAGTATCACAAACAAAAATACAACTTTCTCTCTATTCGTTGTGTGTTTGTTTAGCTAGAGGATTAAGTTGAGTTTAAGGAATATATAGATGTAGATTTTTTAATTTTTCTAGCTGATGGTGATTTTATGTGATTCATGTTTTTTCTAAGGATAATATGATAGACTAGTGATTTATGATGGATTATTTGAAACCGGAGTTCGCCACCGGAATAAGTAAGAAGATTAGTTTTGTGCAGGAGGTAAGTTTTGAAACTATTAAGAACGAGTTCGATGATCAAGGAAAAAATTTTTTATAGATACACATAAATAAATACATTTAATGATTGGTTTCTAAACTTTTCAAAACATTCTGTCAAAGGAATGTTTTCATTACGTACCAAAGCGACGTCCGTTTTCTTTGGTTATAGAGACAACATTAAACTTAACATTTGTCCATATTTTGATGGAAATATAAAAACAACTTATTCTGAGGAGGTCCGGCTTTTTAAAATAGGTGTTTGAAAATAATTTTTCAAAGTTTTGACACCCCCCCCGATTTATCTTTAACGAGGGAATATACAATCAGAATTATTGAACTGTTTGTTAAGATGCCAATATTAAATGTTAATGTACCAAAGCGTATCAATTATATCTGTCAAATCAAATGAGTTTCTTAGACATGTCTAGGTTTAGGTACAGAATAGCATGAACATTTCACTGTCTAGAAGTTGTATTCATTTCCGAGTTGCTAAGAAGCATGGATATAAAACGAACGAATTTTTATGTTTATATTCATGGCTAATTAAGAACATTGTACTCACTTGAAATTCACAAACCACAACGAAACTACCAACGAATATTTCGTTTGCTATTACATCTATGGGTAAACCTGTCTATACCAGGTGTCTTTTCACATTCATCATTGCAGTTGAAATGTGCTCTGTCATATCATCACGATGTCGCATATGCTAAGGTAACTGTACTTTTTAGTTATAAATACGAATATTTCTTTTTATGCTTATTGATTTATCATATAGGGATATGATATTTAATATAGAAACTATTATAATATGTTAATCAGCCTGGTTGATACAAATTTTGGTTTCATTATTCTGAGTTTGATTAACTGACTGTCGAAACCTTTTTGATACTTTCCTACCTTTCATGAAGAAGAGTTGAGGTGGGTTTTGTGCAACTTCAAATGGCCAGGATTTTCGACATATTTTCAATACTGCTTGAAAAGGGCGTTCATAACTTATCCAACGTGACTACTTTCTTCGACGATAGAGCGGGAGATGAACGATAATTCATATATTGTAGATTAGCGGCCCCCACAATGTAAAGATACCTAACAACGGGACATTGTAGTGGAACTTAGTAAAATCATAGCTCTAATAACAATATGATAAAGATAAAACACAAATTCAAAGTTCTTTAAAAAAATGAAAGCAAGTAAGATAATGTGAAGACACCGATTCGAAAATAAATTTTGTATTTGAACGCTGCAAAACTAAATAACTTGTAAAATACGCTAGAATGGACATGCGGACGAAGGAGTGTATACGAGGACACACGTCCTTCATAACGATATATGTGATCAATTTATGAAACACAAAAGATTCAGCAAAATTGACGTATGAAAGGAAAACCTTTTGTTATTGTAATAACATCCGGGAATGTTAGAAAAAATGTGACAGCATTTCAAAGAACGCTGGCATTGCAATTTTGTTGAAGGACGCATGGGCAAGCAAGAGTTTTTAAAACGACAAAAAGCTAAACGTTAAGCAGGTTTCGAAGACGCTGCACGCCTTTGTAGTAGAATATGTTTGGGGATAAAATTCACGAGGTTGTAGAAGGGTTTTCGGAAATAAAGCATTGGTCAAAAGGAGTTTATTAATAAGATTTAAAAGAATGCTCATAAAAAAATAAAAAAAAAAAAAAAAAAAAAAATTTTTTAAAATAAAAAAAAATTATTAAAAAAAAAAAAAAAAAAATGGAAGTTTCGTAGACGCTGTGAGCGTGTCAGCAAGCTTTATCGGGAAATGCTGGGAAAATAAATGTTTGTTTTATAGAAGACGGGATTAAGTGAGTTTCTTTGAGGGACATTTTGGAAATAAAGTTTTCTTTGGATAAGATGCTTCATAAGTTAAATTCTGCGAAAGAATCTGGCTAATGTTGCAAGTTTCTAGTACATGAACGCTGTCGTAAGCAAGTTTTTTGTAAAAACAATTGGCGTTTGTAGAAAACTGTTCGGATACAGTTTTGACAAGGAAGCTGTCCCAAAGGAAATCGAAAGTTGACGAATCTTTGTTTTCGGAAAACAAAAATTGTTAACAACACGCTTTGCATTAGTACGATTTACAAGACAAACATGAAGATTAATCCAATATCAGTAAAATGACTAAAGGCAAAAGATAACAATGGCGTTATTAAAAGACGGCTGGTATGATACAGGACGAAAGGCCACCAGTCCGTATTTTCGTAACTTAACCGGTTGAGAACGTTTGTCATGTAAAACGACTTTTAAAGACAGTCATTGTGAAAGAAGCTGGCATTTAACAACTCGTTTTAAAGGATGCCTTAGAAAGTAAAGAAGGCGAGATGTAAAAAGTATAGGCTTACAAAGGCTGATGATTTTGACCAAAAGACATTGGCTTATTAATTGTTAGTTAAATGACAATGCCCAATAAATATCTCCCCGAAAAGATGAGATATAACAAAAAAATAACGAACGCTGAAAATAGACGTTGATTTCTCCGATAAAAGAAAAGTTTCCTTTTAAAACAGATAATTGAATGGTAACAGCAAGATGTATGAATAAAAGTTATTCATGACCACACGAAAGAAATTAGTGTTTGAACCGCGCTGGCCATCACAAGGGCGTAAAATTTTCTATTAATTGCCCGCTTGGGTTATTGATATAAAATGAACTTTTATTAGCAAACAATGACCTATATATACAAACGTCATTAAATTATTACCATCAATAATAATTAGTTCCCCAAGAAAAGAGGAAAAGGTAGATCTATCTTTACAAGTAGTTTCAAACGTATTAGACAAAAATGTGCAATACGATATCAAAGTTATGTAAATGGATAAAACAGGATTTATTCTGCCACGATACAATGATATATTATAGCGGTCAGATATTGAACCTTATACATTTTCACAGTTAAGAATTCTTTTGTAGCTGATTTTTTCAGCGAACATAGTTTATCCGAATTTTTACTGTCCTTCAGTTAACAACATTTGTTTGGAACATTTAGCTTCATCTTCAGCATTAATTGAAACAAATAGTATTTACTACCAAATACACGATTTGTATCCTTTGCAATGACACTATTTGGAATTCAAATTTATTTGTTTTACAACAATAAACCAATGCCGTATGGCAACCAGTATTGGCGTAATTTGGAAGTTTCCTTTCCCAAAGTTATGGGGTTAGGCCCACCCCAGAATGCAGGCTCAATATGTGCCATCTCATTGCGAGATTACTAATGCCGTTATATCTTTAAATGAATTAGGTGTAAGACCTGTCTGTTTATTTACTAGATTTATCCCAGACAAGAGGATCTTACATAAGTGACTATGTGAATATGAAATTATCAAACAGTGCAATAATTGATATACCACTCAGCCTTTAGGTGAGTTTGATAAATTTACACACACATAGTTACGAGTGTAAGATTAAATTTCATAATATCATTTATATGTGATCAATAAACAATAATATTAATTTTCATATAAAATATTAAGTGAAACCAAGATTTCGTCTTTTATATAAACCAGTAGAACACCCACCTCGGATTGTGTTTAGTCTACTGGGAGACAATCATGCGACGTTCATAATATAGATAATGACGTCAAACTACATGTGACGTCATAATAGTGTTATTACACATGGTTCTTACGTGTATTTTAGTATGGGGCTGTATGACATGGCCGTATGCACATTGATGGACGATGTTTGTGTGGTTTAAATATGCATCATTATGCGTTCAAAATTGACCTACATTTAATATTTGGGAAGAAAATATTGGCGCTATGAGTTTGCGAATAATAGCATAAGAAAGCAAATAAACACAAAGTACGTGAAGAATTACAGAGAAAATTAACGCCAGTGAGTAGAAACAATACAGTTTATAATAATAACAATGCCGCTGCGAAGGTCAAACTTCTCCCGGATCATCGAGGTGTCGAGAATTGCATTCTCGAGTGACAACGCGACTGATTATTGCGTAGTGATTAGATTGGGCTTGTCGGTACTGGTGTTAATTTTCTCATTACCGTAAAGCCACAACGGTAAGATAGAGCAGCAGTAGTTCATTTAGGGTTTGTAAACTGCCAGTATTTTGGATAATGCCGATGTAATTGTCAGTCGATCGTGCCCTAGCGTGTTGAGTAAAGTGACAGTTTAATATATATGTTATTATGGACAATTTGTATCTCCTTGTCGATTTCATAACAAAGCCCTTGCGCGTGTTTACCTATCATCATCATTGCGTTGGACACGGTGTCTGGGATTAATCTGTCGGCAAATTTTATATCGATAAAATCGACCAACCTCCCTCCTAATTGACTCCAACAACCAGAAGAAGGGACCCCCACCCCGGACGGACAAGGAAACCGAGACACCCGTACAATATGGGACCTACACCCCATTCGTGATTAGAATATACCGTTTTTCAATTCAAGATGTGACTTGCCTCTTAAGGATAAATCTTGCCCTGCGTTATATATCGATGTTTATTGTTATTTCAATATGATGTTATTGATAGTGTGTGTTTAGTAACAATTCATAGCATTACCAGTCATGACTAATTAGATTGACTGCTACAACTGAAGATAAACAAGTACACTTTAAGTACTGTTAGCTACTTGAGCATATCACAAAGGATAAATTTCAAATAGACAGAATGTATATATTTTTATTTTCAAGTTTGCTAAGTTATTTTACACGCTTAAACATAATCATTAAATATTTATTCAAGTTAAGATTATATTCTATCGGTAGCCGCATTTTAACGATTTCAGTTTAGTAAATGGAACTAAGGCAAAAAGAATATTTCAATTAGATTTAGGCCAATACGAAAAAACCCATACTTTTTATATCGATGTGATCCTAGTGTAACTATGTGTGGACAAGGAACATTTTAAAAGTTAATACATATTTTTTATTTTCGATCGTAAAACATAACCTAATGACCTTTTCACTTAAGCAGCTGTTCACAGATTATAAAGTTGAGACCTGATATGGTGAAGGAGAAATATGGCCATCTGTTACACTGCTGCTACGACTTGTCGATGATCGGGCCAGGCACCAAATTACGGACTTTTTATCCTAAATAAAAACCTGACATGAATTTTAAGGGATAAAGTACTATTAAATGGACTACACAATTTTATTTCATGGTTAAATGGTATATCTCTTATATTAGATATTATCACATGCGTTTTGTATTGTGTCTTACCATTCACCGGTACAACTTTTATTGCATATCAAACATTTCATGAGGATGTAGAGACGTACAACAAACGATGTTTTTTTATTAAATGTGTCACAAATCCTATTTACATACATATGTATGAATACTTTGGTTATAAAACATTACTTTTCCCTTTCAGCAAACCATGTTGATAAATACATTCACCGCCGATTCAATGTGTGCAAAGGATAATGATTATTACACATGTCTTATTGACTCCAGTTTGTAAACATATGTTTTGTTCCTCTTCCTCCAGTAGCAATGCTTCTTTACATCGCAATTTTTGCTATTAGAAACTTTCGAACAAATTACAAATTTCTAATTTGCCCTGGACACACCATTCCAGTTACAATGTTGTAAAGTAACATACAAGTGCCCTTTAATAAGGACTTGGGATCGCAGACTGTATAGTTAGTTACTAAGTATAACTATTGAGAGAAGGTTCCTTATGGTGCTTGGTAAGGGTTAGCATTTATTAAAAACGGGCAAGAGTACGAAGGAGACACAGCCGAATAAACCACAGCCACCAAAGCATAGACCTTCACACACCACAAACACCAACATACCACAGCCTCCCGACAGTATAGACATTTCACACACCCACAACACCAACATACCACAGCCTCCCGAAGTTATAGACATTCACAACCACAACACCAACATTCCACAGCCTTCCCGAAGTATAGACCTTCCCACACCCACAACACCCAACATACCCACAGGCCACCCAAAGCATTAGACCTTCACACACCACAACACCAACATACCACATCCTCCCGAAGTATAGACATTCACACACCACAACACCAACAACCACGCTCCAAGTAT
>SAYR01059537.1:0-10614 GCA_004382745.1 Argopecten irradians irradians
TAAGACCAGGTACGCAGTGACTAGTACTTTCTGTGAAATAGACAAAGTAATAAGTAGGACAGGACGAATAGAAAAACATGTGATGATGGTGGGTTACCAAATCCTAGACCAGGTACGGCAGCTGACTAGGTACTTTCTGTGAAAAATAGCAGTTTAAATAAAAGGACAGACGATAGAACATGTGATATGGTGGTTTACAAAATCCTTAGACCAGGTACGTCAGTGCGACTCAGCGTACTTCTGTACAATAGCAGTAATAAAAGGACAGACGATAGAAAACCATGTGATGATGGTGGGTTAACAAAATCCCTAGACCAGGACCGTTCAGTGACTACGGTACTTTCTGTGATTCAATAGCATAGTAATAAATTAGAGAAACCAGACGATAGGAAATATGTGATGATGGGGGTTACACCAAATCCTATACCAGGTACGTCAGTGACTAGGTACTTTCTGTGAAATAGCAGTTAATTAATCAGACAAGATGTATAGTAGCCATGGGATGATGGTGGCGTACAAATCCTAGACCAGGACGAGTGAACTAGGTACTTTCCTGGTGAATAGCAGTAATAATAGGACAGACGATAGAAACATGTGATGATGAGTGAGTTAACAAATCCTAGACCAGCCTGACGTCAGTTGACTAGGTCAACTTTCTGTGAAATAGCAGTAATAAAAGGACAGAACGCATAGGAAACAGTGAGGATGTGGTAAAATACTAGACCAGCGTACGTCAGTGACTAGGTACGTATTTCTGTTGATAATAGCAGCTAATTAATTAGGACAGACGATAGAAATATGGTGCGATGATGGTGGAGTTTACAAATCCTTAGACCAGGCTACGGGTCAGTGACTAGCGGTGCTTCTTGACAATAGCGAGTAATAATCAGACAGATGATAGAGCAGCGAGTGTGAGTGGTATGGTGGTATACAAATCCTAGACCGACGTACGATCAGTGACTAGGTTCAACACTAATTTCTGTGACAATAGCAGTTAATAATAGGACAGACGATAGTAAATATGTGCATGAAAATTGCGTGAGTTACAAATCCTAGACCAGGTACGTCAGTGACTAGGTACTTCTCGTGAGTAATAGCAGTAATAAAAGGACAGACGCATAGAAACATTGTGATGATGGTGAGTACAAATCCTAGACCAGGTACGTCAGTGACTAGGTACTTTCTTTTTGAAATAGCAGTGAATAATTAGGACAGACGATAGAAATATTGTGATGATGGTGGGCTACACAAATCCTAGACCAGGCTACGTCAGTGACTACGGTACTTTCTGTGAAATAGCACGTAATAAGTAGCGACAGACGAATAGAAATATGTGATGATGGTGGCCGTTTACAAATCTAGACCAGCGACTCAGTGACTAGGTACCTTTCCTAGTGACGAAAGTAGCGAGTAAATAATAGGACAGACGATAAAAGTATTGATGATGGCTGAGTTACAAATCCTAAGACCAGGTAACGTCGTGACTTAGGTACTTTTCTGGTGAAATAGCAGTACATAATAGGACAGACGCATAGAAATATGTGATGATGGTGAGCCTTACAAATTTCCTGAGACCAGGTTACGTCAAGTGACGTAAAGGTACTTCTGTGGAAATAGCAGGTAATAATAAGGCACAGACGATAGAAAACATGTTGATGATGGCTGGGCTTACAAATCCTAGAACCAGGTACGTCAGTGACTAGTAACTTTGCTGTGAAATAGCAGTAATTGAAATAGCGACAGACGATCAAAAATATGTGATGATGGTGCCGGCTTACAAATCCTAGACCAAGGTACGTCCAGGTGACTAGTACTTTCTGCTGAAATAGCAGTAATAATTAGACAGACCGATAGAAACTATGTGAGGATGTGAGTTACGAAATCCTAGACCAGGTACGTCAGTGACTAGGTCACTTTCTCGTGAAATAGCAATAATAATAGGACAGACGATAGAAACATGTGAATGCATGCGTGGGTTTAACAAATCCTAGACCAGGCTTAAACGACAGTGACTACGGTACTTTCTCTTTGAATAGCAGTAATAATAGGACAGACGATAGAAAACATGTGATGATGGTGGGTTACAAAGTCTAGACCAGGTACCGTCAGTGACTAGGTAACTTTTGTGAGATAGCACGTTAAAAATAAAGGACAGACGATGAAAACATGTGATGAGGTGGTTACAAATCCTAGGACAGGTAAAACGTCAGTGACTAGTACTTTCTGCTTGAAATAGCAGTAATAATAGGCACAGACGATAGGAAAACATGTGCATGCATGGTGGAGTTACAAATCCGTAGACCAGGACGCTCAGTGACGAGGTACCATTCTGTGAACAGCCGTTTCATTATCACAAGTAGAACACTTGTCAAAGGAAATTTCACATATTTGGCTCACCAAAAAAAAATAGGTGGAGAATTCAATGATCTACAACATTTCCTCCTGCTAATCCATTCAGAATTATAGTCAAGAATGCCCACAGAGAGTTACGTTACTTATAAGTGTATGTTAAACTACCAGCTTCATCAAACCCCGTACAGCCAATTATGGCACTGTTAAAACGAGGTGTTGCGGACGGCCAATCACAGGCACTATAGCGCAATCTTGTTACAGTAGGTCACAAATGTTCTTAGTGAAAATGATGCATACATGAACCAGGCCAAAAAATTATGCAGTACCTTCCAATAAATACAACAAGACAATAATGAACAACCTTTCAGATTGTGAATGCGCTTTTTTTTACATTCACAAATTGCAATTTTCATTGACAAATGAACATTAATTAAAAACTAGAACAATTTTTTAATGTGCAATGAACTTGGAAGCCACCAAGTACTGACATTTTTGATACAGATTTGATGAATTTTTTGTTTGTTAGCAATGACTTTTGAGTATGATAATCACTTGACCTTGACAATAGTTTTAGAGTCTCTTGTCACAGTACCTCGGAGTGTAACAAGTTACTGACCCTTGACCCCAATTTCATGACCTTCACATCATAGTCTAATAATTAACACATTCAGCGTCATCTCTCTTAACATGCTATTCCTTGGGACACTAATTTATGACCATTATTAAACCGAAAATATGACCTGAGGCTAATGAAGTACTGACCTGTGACACTAATTTTCATGCATCTTTTATTAAACAATGACCTTGAGGCTGTAATAGTACTGACCTTACAACTTAACCAAGCTTTATGATCTTTATTTTATTCTAGAGCGAGCTATTGCCCAGAGCCGGCCTTTACATTTACGCAGTAAACATAGAACAAGACACTAATTTATGACTTTATTGATCAGCAATGACCTGCAGTGTACTCTCATAGTACTGACCTGACACTGATTTACGACCTTTATTTACAAACAAATGACCTTGAAGTGTTAATAGATACTAACCCTCTACCTAACTACTCACCTCGAACCCGCTTAATAGCGTCACAATGACACCTTGAAGTGTCAACTGATTACATCGCGATCCTTTGACACTAATTTATCGATCTTTATTATAAAACAGTCTTTAAACCTTGAAGGTGTAATGCAGTCACTGACCTTGACACTGACATTTATGACTGTTATTATCACCTATCACTCCTTGAGTCTGTTCGTTAAAGAGTAACTCGCACTCTGAGCGACTAATTATAACCTTAATTAAAACAATATCTCTTGTGTGTACACGCATTTATCTGACGCTCTGACCACTCGTTTCTCGAGATTCTTCTCATTAACACAATGACCTTGAGTGTTTACAAGAGTACTCGGACCTTGACACTATATTCTTTCTAAACTGCTGTGAATATATGACAATGACCTTGAGTGTAATGGAGTACTGACCTTGACACTAATTTGTTGGTCTTTTTTGATATAACAATGACCTTCATTGTGTATGAGTACTGACCTCTTGAACGACCATTTGACTGAACTCCAAGGACACCTACGACATTTCATCACTCTTGCCGCTGTGTCTTATTCTGGTACATCTCCGGCCACTTCGTCAAGCATGTTCAACAGTGAAGAAAGATCTACAATAATGTCAACAACGAGGCCCATGGCCTAGTCTCTTGAACGCCTCTTCCATCTGATAAAGGCGTTACACCCCACCCTTCGCCAGTGCAATCCGGCATGAGACTGCGGAGGAGTCTATCATACTCCATCTAGAGATTCATACCAACCACTCCACTTGTCCAGGCTGAGGGCACAACAACGACACTCTCGCTTGACTCGACTGTGGAATCCAAGTCTGTCAAGAGCTACCCCTGCTCCTACACCGCCTCTCACCTCTCTCTTTTGATTTGTTATAACTTTGACCTCTTAACTTCGTTGCTCTCTTCTGACGCACGCTGAGTCAACTTGCAACTTCACTCTCTTCCGCGGCGCAAGGATCCAGCGATCATGAAGCACCTGTCGTCGCACACTTAGTCAACCACCCGGATCCCAATCCTCTTCAATCTATCACCTGTCAGCAATCTTGACCCGCGTGTCTGGGCTCTCTGATCCTCTCTCTCATGCTCCCCCACGAGGGGCTTGCTGCCAACTCCAATAACGCGGTTGCCTCGGCTCCTAGATAGGATGCTTTAAACATGCCTTAAGCTTATCTACGTGAGAGCGTTGATCCTTCATCTATATCTATATGACAGCTCATAGCGACCTTCTCTTTCACTGGGCGAGTATAGTACATACCTACTGTTCACACTATCAAGATATGTTTACACACACACCTATAAGCTAACACTTGGACCCCTCCCCACGGGGTGCGCTACGGTGGACCCCACAACCTAGGACCAGTCTCAGCGGGCATCATACATTCCACCTTCTCATTTTCTATCATAGGTCAACCAAACACCTTAAGCGACCTTTTCCATCTATAGATATATTGATTCTACTCATTCACTCGCCATGCGCTCACCATATATAAGATCTGAGCATAAGAGCATCGTTGTGAAGATCGTTTAGACCAACCTCAGCCTTTACATCTCTCTTTTTAGTGCCCCATCGCCCGCGCCTGCCCTCATGGACGTACCAGTGCGGCGAGAACCAACTATACGTGGATATGATATATATATTATCACAGCTATCCATATAGCTATCTCAGGCTAATAATTTCTAACCAAAAATTGAGCAGAAAAATGCCCCTCATTAATGTGTTTGTTCCTATATTAAACTATCAGTAAACTTGACCCCCTCCCCAAGGGGAAACAGGAGACCACCGAAGGTCCATATCATTTACAATTTTCATAAACAAACTTTAAGGACCTTCTCTATCAAGTCTCGATCTATAAAAGGCTGTATTTGATTTATTTACCATTTCCAAGAATTTTAAATTATCTATTATTTTGAAGCTTTAGCCTATTGACCTTTTTTGCCCCGCCCCTCGTGCCCCAAGGGCGTCGGCCTAGGACCAATATGGATATGCATATGCCTACTCAGGCTAATTAATTCTAACCAAGTTTGACTCATTTCCTATGATAATTGACAGCAAAAAAATACCGCTCTAGCTTCACAGGTTTGATGGAAGCAAATCACTCTTCATTAGCCTAAAAAGTCAAATTTACAAATCACTGACCAACTTATCAACGCCCCCAGCAATAGTAATGTTATATGTCTTTAATTTGTGCATTATATATGCTTACTCAGGACCTTAGCCATGGCCTCTTTTTGACATTATTGTAAATCCGACGGCAGGAACCTGACAGCAACCCAACACACCAATAACCCCAACAATCGTGGGAGTAATGAAATTCATTTGTGAATGTAAAAAAAAGCGCTTACATCTGAAGGTTTATTTATTGTCTGATTGTATCTTTATTGATACTAGTAATTTTGCTGGTTTGATCTCATTTTCACTAAGAACATTGACCTATGTAGCGCAGATTGAGATATAGTGCGTTGATTGGCTGTCTCCCAACCACTCTTTAACAGTGCCTAACTTGGCTGTAGGTTTATGAGTTAGTTACATACCTTTACGTAACTCTCTGGTGGCATCATTGACTCGTATTCTGAATGGCACTTTACCAGGAAGGAAATGCTTGTAGATTCATTATTCTCCTATTTTTTAGGTGACATTAAAATTCCTTTGACAAGTGTTCTATGTGATAATGAAACAGCTGTCACAGATGTACTAGTCCACTGACGTACTGGTCTAGATTTGTACTTCACCATCATGCATTGTTTCTATCGTCTGTCTATTATTACTTGCTATTTCACAGCAGTACCTGAGTCCACTGACGTACCGGTCTAGGATTTGTAACCCACCATCTACTGTTTCTATCGTCTGTCCTTTTATTTACTGCTATTCACAAACAGCTACCTAGTCACTGAGCGTACTGGTCAGGATTTGGTAACCCACCAGCTCATCCATGTTTCTATCGTCCTGTCTATTATTACTCTATTTCACAGAAAGTACCTAGTCACTACGTAACCTGGTCTAGGTTTGTAACCCATCATCACGTTCCTATCGTCTGTCGCTATTATTACTGCTATTTCACAGGAAGTACCTTATCACTGATCGTACCTGGTCTAGGATTGATTAACTCACCATCCATCACATATTCTATGTCTTCCTAGTATTACTGCTATTCACAGAAAGTACCTAGTCACTGACGCTACCTGGTCTAGGATTGTACCCACCTCATCACATATTCTATGTCTGTCTATTATTTACTTGCTATTTACAGAAAGTACCTAGTCACTGACTACATGTTTTTCTAGGGATTTGTAACCACACATTCTCACATGTTTCATCGTCTGTCCTCATTATACTCTATTTCACAGAAACGTACCTAGTCACTGACCGTCGCTGGTCTAGGATTTGTAACTTCACAGTCATCACCATATTTCTAATCGTCTGTCCGTTATTACTGCTATTCACAGGAATGTACCTCAGTCATGACGTACCCTGGTCTAGGATTGTAACTCACCATCATCACATGATTTCTATGTCTGTCCCGTTATTACTGCATTTCACAGAAGTACCTATCACTGACGACCTGGGTCTAGATTGTACCACATTCAGCACATATTTTCTATCGTCTGTCCTATTATTACTTCTATTTCCAGAAAGTACTAGTCACTGACGTACCTGTCTAGATTTTGTAACCCACCAGTCATCAACATATTTCTAATCGTCTGTCCTATTCATTACTGCTATTTCAACAGAAAGTACTAGTCACTGACCGTACACTGGTCTAGGATTGCTAACTCACCTCATCACATGTTCTCTATCGTCTGCTCCCTTTTATTACTGCTATTTCACCGGAGAAAAGTGCCTAGTCACTGACGACTGGTCTAGAATTTTAACTCACCATCATCACATATTTCTATCGTCTGTCTATTATTTACTGCTATTTCACAGAAAGTACGTAGTCACTGACGTTACCTGTTAGATTTGTAACCCCCTATCATCACATGGTCTCATCTGTCTATTTTTACTGCATTACAAAAGGCAACTGTTCATCTTGACGATACCTGGTCTGGATTTTAACCACCATCATCACAGGTATTCTATCGTCTGTCCTATTATTACTGCTTTTCACAGAAAGTTACCTAGTCACGCTGACGTACCTGGTCTATATTTACCCACCATCATCACTGTTTCTATCGGTCTGTCCTTTTATTACTGCTAATTTCACAGAAAAGTACTATGTCACTGACGTAGCTGTCTAGATTTTGGTAACTTCACATCATCACATGTTCTATGTCTGTCCTATTATTACTGCTGATTTCACAGAAAGTACCTAGTCACTGACTACTCTGGTCGTAGGATTTGTAACCCCCACTCATCACATGGCTCTCATATCTGTCCTATTATTACTGCTATTTCTACAGAATAACCTAGTCCTTGACGTAACCTGGTCTAGATTTGTAACCGCCTATACACTATTTCTATCGCTCTGTCCTATATTCACTGCGATTTTCACAGAATGTGTATCTAGTCACTGACGTTACCTGGTCTGATTTGTTAACCCCCATCATCACATGTTTCTATCAGTCTGCCTATTTTATGCTATTTCACAAACATTACCTAGTCACTTGACGTACCTGGTCTAGGATTTGTAACACCATCCATCAACATGTTTCTATCGTGCTGTCCTTTTCATTACTGCTTTTCACGAAAGTCTAGTCACTGACGTAACCTGTCTAGATTACCCACCATCATCACATGTCTCTATCGCTGTCCTATTATTACTGCTATTTCTACAGAAAGTACCTTCACTGACGTACCTGGTCTAGGATTTGTAATCAACCATTCATCACATGTTTCTATCGTCTGTCCTTATTATACTTTGCTGATTTCACAGAAGTACCTAAGTCACTGAGTACCTGTAGGATCTGTAAACTCACCATCATCACATTTTCTATCGTCCTGTTCCTATTATTACTGCTATTTACAGAATTTTGTACCATAGTCACTGACGTACCTGTCTAGGAGTTTGTAACCACATCATCACTATTTCTATCGTCTGTCCTATTATTACTTGCATATTTCACAAAAGTACTTAGCACTGACGTACCTGGTCTAGGATTTGTACCCACCTCATCACTATTTTCTATCGTCTTCCTATTAATATCTGCTATTTCACAGAAATACCTAGTCACTGACGTACCTGATCTAGGATTTTAACTCACCCATCATCACATGTTTTATCGTCTGTCCTTTTATTACTGCTATTTCACACGAAAGTATCCTAGTCACTGACGTACCTGGTCTAGGATTTGTCACTCACCATCTCAATATTTCTATCGTCTGTCCTCATTATTACTGCTATTTCACAGAAAGTACCTAGTCTGACGTACCTTGGTCTAGATTTGTAAACCCACCATCATACAGGCCTCTATTCAAAATCTTTTTTTTTTCTTTTTGTTTCCTTATTGTTTTAATTACTGCTTTATTTCACAGAAGTACCTAGCACGACGTACCTGGTCTAGGATTTGTAACCCACCATCATCACATATTTCTATCGCTCTGTCCTATTTTACTGCTATTCACAGAAGTACCTAGCATGACGTACCTGTCTAGGATTTCGTAACCCCAACCATCTCACATGGTTTTCTACTCGTCTGCCTTTATCCTTGAATTCACAAGAATACCTAGTCATGACTGTACCCTGGTCTAGGGATTGAACCCCACATCTATCACATTGTTTCTATCGTCCTTCCTATTATTACTGCTATTTCACAGAAAGTACCTGTCACTGAGACTGGTCTGGATTTGTACCCACCATCTCACATGTTTTCTTCGTGTCCTATTATTACTCTATTTCACAGAAGACTAGTCACTGACGGTTACTGGTTCAGGATTTTGTTTAGCTCACCATATAATATTTTCTTCGTCTCTGTCCTATTATTACTGCTATTTCACAGAAAGTACCTAGTCACTGACGTACCTGGTCTAGGATTTGTAACCCACCATCATCACATATTTCTATCGTCTGTCCTATTATTACTGCTATTTCACAGAAAGTACCTAGTCACTGACGTACCTGGTCTAGGATTTGTAACCCACCATCATCACATGTTTCTATCGTCTGTCCTATTATTACTGCTATTTCACAGAAAGTACCTAGTCACTGACGTACCTGGTCTAGGATTTGTAACCCACCATCATCACATGTTTCTATCGTCTGTCCTATTATTACTGCTATTTCACAGAAAGTACCTAGTCACTGACGTACCTGGTCTAGTATTTTACCCACCATCATCACATGTTTCTATCGTCTGTCCTTTTATTACTGCTATTTCACAGAAAGTACCTAGTCACTGACGTACCTGGTCTAGGATTTGTAACCCACCATCATCACATGTTTCTATCGTCTGTCCTATTATTACTGCTATTTCACAGAAAGTACCTAGTCACTGACGTACCTGGTCTAGGATTTGTAACCCACCATCATCACATGTTTCTATCGTCTGTCCTTTTATTACTGCTATTTCACAGAAAGTACCGAAGGAATCTTTCTCAATTTCATGCATTTGGTTCCGCTAGGACCTTAGTTGTACATTTTAGGACTAATCGATCAATGAAATGGTAAAAAAGCAGCCATTATGGAGTTTGATACATTAAAAGTTTATTACTGTTACTTATTTAGTTGAAGTTTGTTCGCTCCCATTTGCCCTAGTAAAGCATATTTAATGTTAGGATTGATTAAACAAAAGGGTTGACATCTTTTTTTTTGACAATTGAAGTTTGTTTTCACTTTTCCTCATACTTATTGTTTGAAATATCAAATGTTATTTCCTCTTATTGACTGGATTTTTGCCAATTGCATTTTGTGAATGAGTAGGAAGTTACATGGCTGATTAGCAGTCACCTTGGATTTTGAAACTTTCGCAATAATGTACTGACAATGTCTCCCTCAAATTGAATTTGTAGGGTCTGCTTAGATTTTAGTTACCTAATAACTTTGAAACAAATCCAAACACAAGCAGCCATATTGGGTTTGACAATAAAAAGGGAAGAGAAAAGAAAACCTTTCAATTGACTGACTTAGATCATTCTTTCATGGGAACCTATACTCCACATAGTTACCTAGTGACCAATGTACCAGGTGATGTATGTTACCTAGTGACCAATATACCAGGTGATGTATGTTACCTAGTAACCAATGTACCAGGTGAC
>SAYR01059553.1:0-64965 GCA_004382745.1 Argopecten irradians irradians
TTAGTTATTCACAAGAAGTTGTTTAATCTTTTAAGCCTATTTGACCCCCTGTGACCTTGAATGAAGGTCAAGGTCATTCATTTGAACAAACTTGGTAGCCCTTCATCCCAGCATGCTACAGGCCAAATATCAGTTACCCTGGGCCTTTCATTTGAATGAAAAAGTTCGCACTGCAGACTGCAGACGGCGCACGATGACGGACGATGCAATGATGACAATAGATCTTCCTGACCCTTCGGGTCAGATGAACCTAAAATATACCTGAGCTTGAAGTCATTTAAGGATTTTAGTCTATTTGACCCCTGTGACCTTGAATAAAGGTCAAGGTTATTTATTTAAACAACCTTGGTAGTATCATTGTATAAATATATACTGGCAGTTTACACTGAAAGATACAACATAATTGATTGTCTATAAAAACCCAATAAAGGAATGTAATTAAAAAATGAAAAAATCCTTTTAAGCTACATCCTCAATACTAACTCCATGGGTAACTATCACTGACGTAATATCCACTCTTGGAATATCTCATAGTAACTTGGAGCCACTTCAGAAAAACAAACTGACCAATCACAGGCTTGCAGAAATCATTTTTGGCTACATCCTCAATTCTCCAGGGGTTACTATCACTGACGTAATATCCACCCATGGACTAATATCTCTTAGTAAAATTGGATGCAGTTCAGAAAGAAAACAGAGGCCCAAGAGCCTTGATGGTCACCTGAGTGCTGATACAGAAAGAACATTGCAAAGTTGGTTCAAATCTTTAAAAAACATTTATGAATTAAAAGAAACCCTTTTGGACCCAATCTTCAGGCCCCTGGGGGTCAGTCATGGAAAATTTGTTAATAGGATTCAATGGCCATATCATACTGATAATTTCTGACAACATTTGACTCATTTTCTATTACAAATGCCAAATAATGTTCAAAATGTGTTTTCCCTAAAAACTATAGTAAATTTGACCCCTCCCTCCCCAAGGTTCATATATAATTCATAATTATTGTAAAGGACCTTAAGTACCTTTCCATCTATGAAGAGTATTTGATTCTACCATTTCCACAATTTTAGATGAAGGTTTTTTGAAGTTTAAGGCCTATCCTATTTGACCCATTTTAGCCCCACCTCCTCAGGCCCCTTGGGGGTCAGTTATGGGAAATATGTTAATATGATTCATTGAATTTCAATACTGATAATTCTGATTCATTTTCTATTACAAATGACCAAATAATTGCTCAAAAATGTGTTTTACCTAAATAAACCTATAGTAAACTTGACCCCTTCCCACATGAATTCCATCTATGAAGAGTATTTGATTCCATTATTTCTCGAATTTTAGAAGAAAGATTGTTGAAGTTTTAGCCCAATTGACCCCTTTTGGCCCCAACCCTCAGGTCCTAGGGGACCATATATATTCACAATTTTGATTGACCTTTGGCTTGAAAGGTCTCTGCAAATTAGATTAGGTCACTGGAGACTTCATCTCAGGTGACCTCAAAACTGAGTCTGCATAGACTTCCTTTCAAGATTACAGAGAAAGTGACACCCAACTTCAAACCACACCTGAGTAATAGTAACCCCTGGTGTATGGAGAAGGATTAGGCTATTACTCTGCTATTTTCTTAAATAAAAGGGAGACTTAAAACTTGAATGTGGCATTTTTATAATTGTCCCTATGACATACAATTAAAGCAAGGAGTTTCATCATAATTGGCTATTGCTGCTGGAATATGCATTTTCATGAATAATCATGCAAAAGTCTCTGCTAGCTACCCCCATTTTATCGGGAAAAAAAAGTAAAAAAAATGGTAATAATACACAATATCGCCTGGCTGGCACTCAATCTCTTACAAATACATATATTTTAGAGAACAAGAAATGTTAAACAGTTTTTTACAGACAAAAAAAAACCAAAATAAAACTACTGCTATAATCAAGTTAAAATAACCAGAAAATGTAAAAATCTATGTAGTAGATGTATAAATGTATGTATGTACTTCATATGATTGCAATTACTATACATACATGTATAATGTATATGGTATGTCGGAGTGAATGTGTATATGCCTGTATTATGTAATGTACTATAAAATGTCTTGAAAAATAAAACAAGAGATCCCAGAGGGATCTTGGCGCCCACCAAAGAATGATCTATATCTGACAAAGGAAAGATGGATCTTTTCTCTACTTTTTAAACTTTTTCAAACATACTACATATAACATTTGAGACAGATCGCTTCAGTACCTTCTGAGAAATAGCGGTAACAAACTTCAACTATCAAAATCCAAGATGACTCCTTGGCGGCCATCTTGTTGATCAATCGGTCCCAAATCACAATATGCACAACTAGGGCCCTAGGAGAACATACATATGAATTTTGAGACAGACCCCTTCAGTACTTTCTAAGAAATAGCGATAACAAACTTTGAATAACAAAATCCAAGATGGCTGCCTGGCGGCCATCTTGTTGACCGATCGGTCCCAAAATGCAATATGCACAACAAGGTCCCTAGGGGAACCTACATATGAAATTTGAGACAGATCCCTTCAGTACTATCTGAGAAATAGCGATAACAAACTTTAACTATAAAAATCCAAGATGGCTGCCTGGCGGCCATCTTGTTCACCGATTGGTCCAAAAATGCAATATGCACAACTAGGGCCCTAGGGGAACCTACATATTAAATTTGAGAAAGATCCCTTCAGCACTTTTTGAGAAATAGGGATATCAAACCTTAACTATCAAAATCTAAGATGGCCGCCTGGCGGCCATCTTGTTTTTCCTATCAGCCTCAAAATCTGTATGGCACAACTAGGGACCAAGGGTAACCTCCATGTGAAGTTTGAACAAAATTCCTTCAGTAGTTCTCAAGAAATATCGATAACAAACTTCAAGTGTCAAAATCACAGATGGCTGCCTGGCGGCCATCTTGTTTTTCCGATCAGCCTCAAAATCTGTATGGCACAACTAGGGACCAAGGGTATCCTCCATGTGAAGTTTGACCAAAATCCCTTCAGTATTTCTCAAGAAATATTGATAACAAACTTCAACTGCCAAAATCAAAGATGGCTGACTGGCGGCCATCTTGTTTTTCCGATCAGCCACAAAATCTGTATGGCACAAATATGGACCAAGGGGAACATGTGAAGTTTGAACAAAATCCCTGCAGTAGTTTTTAAGAAATAGTGATAACAAGCATTGTTTACGGACGGACGGCGGACGGCGGACGGCGGACGACGGACCACGGACGCAGGGCGATTTGAATAGCCCACCATCTGATGATGGTGGGCTAAAAAATTATAAAAAAAATAAAATAACCAGAATTCATTTAATATGGATTATATCGTTTCATAATGACACGGCATCAAAGATTTGAAAAATATCATGTAATTATACATGTACATCACGAATAATCATGCAAAAGTCTCTGCTACCCCCATTTTATCAATAAGAAAATGTTTTTCCACATGTAGATAAAAAAAATGTCAAAATATAGACAATATTGGTCTGACCCAATACTCAATCCAAAACTAAACATACATTTCTCTGTTTTTGCAATTCTTTTAGTGATATTGAGCATTTTGCTAGAAAATTATACTTGCATAAGATATTTAACAATATAGTGCTTTAATCAAGAAATGCCTTGGAAATGTATAATGCTAATTCGAATTTCATGTTGGGCAATTAGGGTAATGAGTTATATTAGGTGCCAATCTTCCTAATTATCATAACATTTATGAGACCTTTTATGAGAACTCTATTCGTGGGGCCACGGTGACCAAGTGGTAAAGTTGTCCCAACATATTACCACAAGCCGTCCACCTCTGGGTCACAAGTTCAAATCCTATGTGGAGAATTTGCCAGGTACTGACAGCTGGTCGGTGATTTTTCTCCGGGTTCTCCGGCTTTCCTCCACCACCAAACCTGGCACGTCCTTAAATGACCCTGCATGGCTGTTAATAGGACGTTAAACTAATAAAAAAAGAGAACTCTATTCTATATCCGAATTGTACATCCTAATTGGAACACATATGGTACCAGGTAATTAAATTATTTTAAATCCTTGATACTGCTGAATGATATGAAAATCAGTTAAATAAATCATCACATTAAAGGATCTATTTGTAGCTTTTATTCATACGCAGAAATGAATTACTTAATTGGTACATCTTTCATACTTCAGTCTTTTGTTTTATTAATCATAATTAATTTTTATATTGAGGAAGATTACCTACATATATATATATATATAGGTACTAGTATTTAAAATAGTTACCGTTTCCAAGTGTTATTCATCACAGATGAAAAAAATGTCAACAGCAAGCAAATCATATATTTAAAAGTCTATACCTTAACCGAAATGGCTTTCAATGTATCAATTTTTTTTTTAAAATTGTTTTTTTGATTTAGAAACATTTTGAAAACCTTTCTCAAGCTGATGAGGCTGTTACAAGTTTGACATTCACTACTGTATAGTGAGTGTTATAACTAGGTCTCCTTTTACCTAGATACTGTATGATATTTTTAAAAAAAACCAGAAAACTGTTGTTTTTTTGGAAATAAAATGTCAAAATATCCTTAAAGGCTCGTGGTATTTCAAATTTTATAAATTTAAGTTTAATAATTTCAAATGATGTAGCCATGAGTGTAAGATTCTATTTATCACATAACTAGTATTAATCAAAACATAGTCAAAACTTCAGTGATTCTGACAGGACAGTGGCGTAGGAAGATGAAACGTAGTGGGGGGGGGGCAAAGGTCCTCAATATTTCATAATTTCATAAACACCCCCCCCCCCCCCCCCCGCGCCCCGCACCCACAGGAGATACTTGAGACATATAAACAAATAAATCTTTTAAGAAGCATTTTTTGTAATAGTATCATTCCTTGATGGACATTTTTAGTCTAGTTTGTGTGTATTGAATTTTCATTATTAAAGGTTTGAACATTACATGCTTGAATGTTTTAGGAAACGCGCAGCGAAATATTTTCTAAAAAGTTCAAAAATGTGTAGGAGCTAGGACCCTTTTTTCTTTTAAATGTGAATTTTTAGAACATTTCACTCGGCAAAAATGGGGGGGGGGGGGCAAAAAGACATGATGATTCCTGTCGGCATCCTAATTATTACGCAGTAGTTGTCTACCACTATACACAACACAGCAAAATTGTGAAATGAATTTTCATTAATATTATTGCCCTCACCCACCCAGTCTGTACAGTAACTTAAGCCTAAGCAATTATTATGTGTCATGTAAAACTGCAGTGCATACAAATGTCCATATCTACATGTAATAATGTTGATCATATCCATTGTCAAACTACATGTACATTGTTACCATTTTTTTTCTGGTTTGTTTTCTTTAGTTGTCTAATATTCAGATTACTCAAAGACGTTTCGGTACCTTCTGAAAGTCATTTCGCCCTGTTCACTTTATGATACCGAAAAGACTTCCGCATGTACCGAAATGACATGTAACGAAGCTAACGTTACGTACGTTACATGTGAGCCTACGCACTACCGATATGTGCATGACTTTATGGTTTAACTACTAGCAATTTAATCATATGCTCAAACAATATATTAGGAGATACATATATTCAAACGGCATCTGCCTCAAAGTCGGTACAGTTGTCAGTTTACGTGCTGTTAAGCCACGATTTAGAACACATGCATGGTTCTGTTGTCAGACAGTCACTCGCGATGGTGATCATAAACAGACTGTAAACAGTACCTAACGTTATATTTGCAGGCCTACAAAAACAATCAAATATATCTGATATCCACCGATAATGATATTGATGTCTATAACAAGTAAAATGAACAATTACTTACCTGATAAATGATAATGCCGGATTTAACTTGAACATCAAGGCGGCTTCAACGTTTTTACTCAACCGGATACAAACAATACACATTCCTTATAGGGGGCACGATAGTCTGCGCCATGATTTTGTGCGTTCGAGACAGTACAAATAGATTCATTTCACTGTTGCACTTGTTGGGCGCATTTTGTAACATAAATTTGATGATTAGTGCATACATTATTTACTCATTTTATAATGTTTAGTCACTTCTACAGAAAATTTCAAAAATATCACTCAATTTTAAATGGTACATTTGCCGGTCCAATCGTTCAGAATAGCTCAGAAGGAAGGCGCCTGGGACCCCGAAATATCTCGTCTGTTGTGGAAATTTACCGAGAACCTGCGAAATACCACCTTTATTCATGGCTATATTGTGGCCGTTGTATATAACATTTCCAAAAGTAAGAACTACCGTTTTGATCAGAATTACAAAGACTTTTTATATGTAGAGTTCTAGCTTCTCAGCTTTATTAATTTATTTACTAGGATAGATTAAACAGAAATCAGTGGTCAAAATGCCGATTTTGGGGGTTTTACACCAAAATATCTCGTCGTTTTGAATTTTCACAGCTAAGGTGACTATATCAATCGATAGATCACGCCGTGATTACCTTACATTCTAAATTTCAGCAAAATATATCGTTGGATTTCCTTATTACTCAAATCGCGGTTATAAGCGGGTTGATAGCTAAAAGTTGTCGTGTTAACATTTCGTCCCGAAGGAACGATAACAGTTGTTATCGTACCTTACGTCTCTTCATTTCATACTTCTCGAAAAAATTTGACAAACACCAGAGAAATTATTCCACCATTGAGAAAGAATGTTTAGCGTTGATTTTGGCCTTGAACCAATTTGATGTGTATCTCTGCACTACAGTTGTGCCTGTGTTGGTCTTCACCGACCACAACCCTTTGACATTCATTGGGAAAATGAAAAACAAAAACCAAAGAATTCTCAGGTGGAGTTTGACTTTGCAAGAATACAATCTTGACATCAAACATATCAAAGGGAAAGACAATATTCTAGCTGATGCTTTATCAAGGATTTAAATATTACTTGATATGTCAAGAAAGTTTCCTTTTAAAGAAAACTTTCTTTTCTTTAAGGAGGGGTGTGTTATGTATGACACTAAATACATGTAGTTATGAGATAAGGGAGATAACTCCTATAGCTTTTTTTATCAATACATCCTATAGAGGTCATATCATTAGTCTAGGTTATAGAACTTTCTAGAATATAATCATGTATAAACAAATATGTTTGTAAACATGTTGATTTTAAGTAGAGATCTAGAATGATCTATTTCCAGAAAGTTATGTGTGTTTATTTGTTTACTGCTTTTAGTTAGATATTTCTAGAAGTAGAAGGTTCTCCAATATTCTTGAATTAGGGTTAAGCTATATATACTCCAGCTGCCCAAGGCTAATCAGAACTGTAATGAGACCTGTAATAAGACATATCAAGAATTGTACAGCGCCATATAAGATTCTATTGGGAGAGCTATTGTGACTTTATCTGTGGATTATTACAACACTTTGTGTGGATTTATTCATATTGCCTGGAACTTTACAAATCATCGGTGGACATTCAATTTCCTTGTGGATTTGTGATTATTGTTAATTTGAAACCTGGAAGGATCAAGGATTATACCAGGACATTCGCATACAGATAAGTAACACTTTAAATCATCGTACTAGTCTTGTACCACCACCAATTACTTTAGACATTGTAATCCATCTCTGTATAATATTGTATATATAATTAAATTGTGTTTTGAATTTAGCTGCTGGTTTCTCATTTCTGTTATTCGTTCATGTAACACCAATGTAATTTACTTATTTCCCTCCGTTATTCCATTTGTGCATGTAAATCGGCTTGGACCATCATCGTAGACTCGCGCCAGACTCTTCAAATTATTGAGGTCTAGGATAGATAACTCGATATGCATTCTTTAGTACTTAACTTATCAGAGTTACCCCCCTTTAAATGCTGAGAAGGTACAAGAAGACTACCGTGCGTTCCATTTGCGGATTCGTACCGCCAAATGGAACGCGTTTGGATTTTTCCATGATGGCGGCACCCATATAAAAGATGCGCTTCGAATATAAAAGCTAAGTATTTTCAGTGTTAACAATGATATGGATATAAAAATAATACCTAAATAGTTTCAGCACACATTTAAAAAAAAAACAATCCATGTAATTTTATCGGATATAAATACCAGAGATTTAAATAGTAACGTTAGGGATAAGAAGGTACCTCATAGCCTTACTTAACGACGCCCGCCGCGGAAGCTATCCCAGAGTGCATCGCGTGTCTAAATTACAGTCGAGTACAGTCTAACGACGCCATATTGAAACTACGCTTCGTCCGATGAAGCGATCTAGGCTATAATTCAGGAGATGAACAGACAAAAACCCCAAATAGCTTAAAGTTTGCTCTTGATTGAAAATGTAATTTATTTGAATAATCCATCATATTTTCATAATTGTAGAAGTGTTAAACTTACTATATAAATAAACTTAATGTTAACAACTATCAAGTATTAACAAATTATCGAAGGTACCCAATATATCATGGCGAAGAGATACAGTGCTGATCGAGCTGTGATAGATAGCATAATTTGATATCTAATTAACGGAAAGTGATTTGCAACTGCTATAATCAGAGGTGTCATACTGTCATCAGGTGAACCGTCGGCCAGAACACCTGGCCACCGCCCCAGGTAATCGCCTCACTTAACTCAACGGGGGGTCCATTTACCTGTGTTTGAGTCTCGAAGGCTATACAGTAAGTTTGTAAATTAGATAGTATTTTTCTAATCTTAATTTTCCCAAACAGCTTTATTTATAATGCATGAAATAAAAGTCAATTCTAAGTGAAATGTAAATATTCCGCTTAACCAGAAACATATACATATATCATATTTATTTGTGGCTTTACCAGAGATTTGAATATAATTTATGTAAATATCTTGCTTTACCAAGCATTTTTTTATACTAAATCGGAGTAAATCCGATTTGAATTTCCAAGGTTTAACTCATTAAACTCATCAATTTATGTGTCGTATTTTTCATTCTAACGAATCAAGAAAAGGTTTTTACCAACATTTTGATAATTACTTACAAAATTTTCAATGCATAGGTTTTAATTTTACAAATTTTCATAAAAAAAAAATACTCACAGAAATATATATACATGCACGCGATGAGCGTCTCTAATGCAACAGTTAAAAAGCTATGATATACTTTTCGATGTTTATTTATTTGTATATAGTCAAATATGCCGTACACAGCTTCATGGGCTAACACTATGATAACTCGCCTCCAGCTATTAGCGCGCAGACGCACGGCTTGGTCTCGCGGTAACCGTTATAACAATAGGTGGGTACGTGATATCGCGAGAACAGCCCTAGTTACTTATCCCAATTATATTTAAATCTCTGTAAATACGCTCTGTCTTGTTTTCAACATAGAAAACATTCCGGTGAAAAATGAAGAATCTCGGGTCCGCCATCTTGGATACCAGTTGTACCGGTTTGGTTCGGCTGGGCCATTACAGACACAGCGGGTTCGTACCAGTTGTATCTGCAAATGGAACGCGCGGTTACTAGTAGGCCTACTGGTACCTGCATGCCTTTGTATTTTCGGAGCGAAGCCTAGCGAGGGAAGAAAAACTACGGCAGGCAACCAGTCTAATGAAACAATCTGAAATACGGATCCTCATAACCACTCCGTTCAATCAGAAACATATATAAAATAAGATGGCGGCGTCCAGTGTAGATCGTCGACGGTGGGCTCTGACATATCTGGTATTTTGAGTGCTTTATACTGTGAATTTTGAATAGAATTTCTGCAGATGAATTGTGCTGATTTGTAGTGATGCAGTTTCCATACTCTTTTATCGAACTATGCCTTTTATATTGTTATTTCGAACGCATTGATAAACTGTATAGGTAGTGAACACGTTGAACTTTGACCTCATCTATACTCACCTGAGTCGAAAAGTTTTCACGTGCGACCCACGACCATAACTCGTCACGCTCTGCTGACGCGCTCTATCACGAAATGACTGATAAACCAACATCCAATGTTATCGGCGATGCCCATAAGGTTTTGTTTGAGGGAGCTTCAAGAGACACTGATGTTAGTAATTTGGACATTGCTCATTTTATGACACGAATAGAAAATAGACTCAAGCACATTGAGGAACAAGTCGATAAAATAGACAAAGTTCAACATGACCTCACCTTATTATCATCCCGCGTGCGTGATATTGAAGAAAAGTTTGGGACATTAAGTTGTAAAACTCGAGATCTAGAGCACAGTGCTGAAGCGATTGGTCAAATGTTTGATTCAGTGAAGGCTAGGACGGATAAGCATAGTAATGATATCAGTGAGCTCAAAACCCAAGTAGAGAGGTCGGATTCTGTTGCCATGGCTTTAGAATTAGATAAGGCGTGCAATGATAGAGAGGAGCTGAGGTCAATAGTAACGGACCTCCAATGTCGCTCCATGAAGGCCAACCTCGTCTTCACCGGTTTGAGTAAGAACGTGCAAGAGGACACAGAGGCACTAATTCGATCGTTTCTGTATAATGAACTTGATATTCAAGATGTTGAGTTTGGAAGTGTTCATCGATTTGGTAAACGAAAACATGACAGGTCCCGTCCTATCGTAGCCAGATTCTTATACCAGAGTCAGCATAGCTTAGTTCTATCTCGTACTTACCTCCTTAAAGGCACTCGTTACGGCGTAAATGAGCAGTTTCCGTCCGCTGTGGAAGAAATCCGCAAGAAACTTTATCCAGTTGCAAAACGGCTTCGTAGGCTCAACCACAAAGTTAAATTTGTGAGAGATAAAATGTATGTGGATGGAGTTCTATACATTGGTGAAGAGCCGGTAGCAGCAGATCAACCTAGTTCTGGTACATACTATAGTGACCGACGTGACGCCAAGCGACGTCGGAAATCCTCCACGCCGCGTTCGCCAGGTTCCAAAGCAAGTTCCGACACAGATCGCCAGGACAACAATGATGGTGACAGGTCAGACAAGGGCGAACAAAGTCAGCAGAAGGGTTCTACGAGTCGTCAGCCTATGGATGCTCCCATGCCTAATCATGGACAATCATCAGATCGCGATGAGACTCGCGTCAAATCGGTCGATTAGCGGTTAGAGGAGGCCAATACCTCTATTCGTCTTTGTTGTTGGAACGTTCAGAGGGGGTTGATAAATAAAGTCTAGAACACTGATTTCTGTACTACATTTGGAGAAGCAGATATTGTTTGTCTAACAGAATGTTGGTTAGGCGATACGGATGAGCTCAATGTAAACGGTTTTAAATGCTTTAAACCTGTTATTAGATCAAATTGTAAAGGGGGTGGATTGGTATGTTTATATAAGTCATGGCTGCACGATTATATTACTCTAGAGGCTGTGCTTTTAGACAGTATTGTATTGGTAAAAATTGATGGTAAACTATTTCCTGACCAGAAAAGTGTTTATTTATCGCTTGTATATCTACCTCCCGAAGGTTCTGTATTTTATCGTTCGTACGAAGAGGATATATTCCTGGTACTTGAGAACAGCATCGGCTCTTATAGTTTATTAGGAAAGGTTTTTGTAATGGGCGATCTTAACAGTAGGACCGGCACAGATCCGAACTTTATACCTATTGACTCGTTGCATGATAGCATTCAACGTCAGCTTGATGGGTTTATTAGTTATCCTCGTGATCCATGTACAGTTACACGTACTTCAGAGGACCAACAAGTAAATACTGTTGGTCGTCATTTACTACATCTATGTAAAACAACGGGAGTTCAAATTATAAATGGTCGTACCTCGGGCGATCTGGATGGTAAATTAACATTTTTGAATTCAAATGGCTGTTCTGTTATAGATTATGCATTGACAGATAATGGTTCGATGTCATCTATTAAAAGTTTTGAAGTAGGTAGCTTTACGGAATACTCCGATCATGCACCAATATTCCTTGTTTTAGATGGTTTATCATCAAATAGTTCTCAATGTAACTGTTGTCGGGGTAATGATACGTATACCACTGTGACAAATGTGCATTGGTCAAATGATGCCAGTAGTAACGTTACGAATGAAATATCTGACGCCAGAATTTTAATACATAGCTGTGTTGAATCGCTTGTTAACTCAAGAGAAAGTGTCGATATATGTCTGAAAATTTTGTTTCATGTACACGTACATTGTTTGATAAATATTGTATTTCCAACAGAAAAGTTATAAATTGTGCATGTCCCTGTCATATCGGTACTTCGGTTAAAAATGAACCAGATAAGCCATGGTTTGACAGCAGTTGCAGAAGTTTGTATAAAATATATAAAAGAGCTTTATCTGAGTTTAACAGAGAGCGTTCCTTGACTAACCGAACTATTCTATATCATGCCAAAAAACAATATAAAGTCTATGAGAGAAAGATGAAACGCACCTATAATAGTATGGAAGGCAATATGCTAGATGTTTTGAAACGTAATAACCCTGTGGAATTTTATCGTAATTTTTCAAGACGTAAGACCTCGAAGAATGGAAATGTATCATTAACAGATTTTTTCAATTATTTCAAAGATCTGGCGGGTGAAGCAGATACTGGTAACTTATCAAATAGGGATGATTGTGAGTGTGTATATCCAGAGTTAGATGTAGATTTTAGTATTGAGGAAATAGCTGAAGTAATTAAGGCTCTGCCTAAGGGCAAAGCTGCTGGCATCGATATGGTTCTTAACGAATACTTCATTGAATATAAAAATATGTTTTTACCAGTTTTGTTAAAATTATTTAATACCATGTTACAAATTGGTTATTTTCCAGAGTCATGGGCCCAAGGTGTCAAAATTCTTCTGCATAAAAATTATTAAATCATTTAGCTAAATTATTTACGTCCTTGTTAAATAAGCGCTTGTTAAAGTGGAGTGCTCGTGAAGATATTGTCACCGATGCACAATTTGGTTTTAAGCCTGGGTTTGGTACTAGTGATGCTATCTTTGCGTTGCAAAGTTTAATTATTAATTCTATAGAGCAAAACAAACGACTATATTGTGCTTTTATTGATTACAGTAAGGCTTTTGATAGTATTAATCATCGATATTTATGGCATAAACTTTGGAAAAGTGGTATTAGAGGGCGATTACTTAATGTAATTTCATCAATTTATGATAATGTACGTTCATGCGTGAAACTAAATGGTAAACTATCCGCCATGTTCGATTTGCATGTCGGTTTATTACAAGGGGAATCTTTGTCTCCCATGCTATATTCTTTATTTGTAAATGATATGGAAAGTGAATTTATAAACTCGGATTGTCAAAGTTACCCCTTACAGTTACTTAACCTTTTTATGCTAATGTATGCAGATGATACAGTCTTATTTTCCGAAGACGCTACTGACCTCTAGCATATGCTCAACTGTCTACAGACTTATACGGTTAAATGGAATTTAAAAGTAAACACAGATAAAACAAAAATTGTTATATTTAGGAAAAGGAGAAGAATATTACCTGGTGAAAAATGGACTTTCAATGATAAATCTATAGAAATTGTTGATAAGTTTTGTTACCTGGGTTTGGTTTTTAATTTTAATGGAAGATTTGCTGTAGCACAAGATACATTAGCGTCTCAAGGCAGGAAAGCATACTTTCAATTAAAAAGAAAAATGAAAAACTTTAGCCTTAACACAGAAACAAAATTATCCTTATTTGTTACATATGTTACATGCATATTAAATTATGGTTGTGAAGTGTGGGGGCTAGATGTTTCGCCCCAAGTTGAAAAAATTCACCTCCTTTTCCTTAAAGACATACTTAATGTTAGAAAAACAGTCAATACATCTATGGTGTTTTTCGAAACGGGTAGATATTCATTGTATGTTCAACGTAAGACAGCTGTTATGAAATATTGGTTAAAACTATTGAAAACAAACAATTGCATTCTGAAATCTTGTTATGATGCACTAGTCGAATTGAATAGCAGAAAACCTAATTGTAAAACGAATTGGGTCTATCATATTAAGCACGAACTTTGTAGTTTGGGATTTGGATATGTTTGGAAAAATCAATGTGTTTTAAATGAAAATCATTTTTTGCAAATATACCACCAACGTATTAATGATGTTCTTGTTCAAGAATTATATAGTGCGTTTGATGTATCTCCTAAATGTTATTTGTATAAACATATTGTTCATAATTTTTGTACACAGTTCTATTTAATTAAGCCTGTAAATCATAAATTCAAGAAGTTTTTAAGCCAATTCCGTATGCAATGTCATAGTCTTAATATCGAATCCGGACGTTATAATAATATTCCTAGAAATCAAAGGACTTGTTCATTATGTGATAAAAATGACGTCGAAGATGAAGTACATTTTGTTCTTCTCTGTCCGGCATATTCTGAATTAAGAGAAAAATACATTAACAGATATTTTTATCATAGACCAAGCGTGCATAAGTTTATAGAATTATTCTCTAGTAAAGATGTTAAAATTTTGAATATGTTGGGTAACTTTTTGTTTCGTGCAACAGAGAAAAGAAAAACTCTGCTCACAATTAATTAAATGATAAAATTGCTTTGTATTTGCCGTCAGCATCAACGTAGGTTCTGTTGTGATCACGTCTTTTATACATATGTAGCTTATTAGTATATTGAAATACTGAAATATTGTCCTCCGCCATCTTATACTTGTATACATTGTATGTCATATTATAATGATAATAATTGTACTGTTCCCTATATGCTTGTTATGCATTTGGATGAAATAAAAAACTATACATAGAGATTGGCAACTCCGCCATTTTTACGATCAGCAGATGTACCTCTGTATGTGCTTAGGGGTTTTTAGATAAACTTTTAAATATTTAAACACAACAGAATAACTTTGAAATGTTATAAAAGTTCAGTAGTTTTCAGATGGTTTGAGGACGATTTTGGAAAGAAAAAATAATATTTTAACTTATATATTAATAAAACAAAATGCACTTTCGGTTTTGAATGGCTGATTTTCGAAAAACCAGGTAAAATTGCCGATTCTCATGCTTTCAAAAAACATATTAAATAACATCTTTTGGAAAAACTGGTCACATCAAACCATGATATAATGTTAAAACTTTGTATTGATGCAAAAATATTATGTTTAAAAGAATACACTTGAAAGTAGTTAGCCAAGGGAAAATGCCTATAAACCAGAGGTCCCGGTGCCTGTCAACAAAGACAAAGAAGGAGTTTCCAATCTCTATGTATATATGTTTCTGGTTCAATAGAAGATCTGACAACAAATCTGTTCGGATGACCTTTGTACCACTTGTTCTTCTGATAAAATACATTTTCTACAAGTTGCTATATAAACATGTAAGATGACTACGCCATTTACAATTAGGCATGGCTTAGGCGAGATGACTTCGTACACGAAAATCATTCTGACGGGGTTTTTTTCAAACAATTCCGTCCCTCTATAGTCACATTCAAGATTCTTGCAACAGCAATTTGGTTAGCCATTTCCAAAGGTCACCTAGACAAGACCCCTAATGTGATGTTGCCAGATCCTCTTATCCAACGCGGTAAAAAAATCACGGTGATAAGGATCTGTATTTTAATCAGATTGGTATATGTAACAGGGCGAGAGTAATGTGACGCCCGAGCCGGGCTCGAACCCGCGACCCCGGACTTACTGGTCCGCCGCTCTACCGGCTGAGATAAAGAGAAAATCGCACATGAAATAGATGAACAATTAAATTCCTGATGTTTATATATGAAGACTGAAAACTAATTTATTGTTGACCATCTGATTACATATGGGAAACGCTGATTTCTTTTTCATCTTCTACTACATCTATTTGATACATAATTAGATCTAGTATTCTGCGTTATGCTTATGAGACTTATGCAGAATTTAAAGCTGATGAAATAAAAAAAAATGTTCATTTTAGAATTTTCGGCAAAAACATTTATAATGTGTGAAAAAATCGACTTGTAATGCAATGGTTTATTTTGACTTGAACTTGGTCATTTTCCTCATCGTATCATAGGCTTGGTTATAACTGGAACAAGGACGCTAAGCACCTATCAAACTAGGATATTTTCAAAGCTTTTAATTAAGTAATGAATGTAGTGGCAAATAACTGTGTTTTGAGTTATATTATTTGAATAAGGTTATTGTTCATACTGTCTTCTGTTAACACTCTGCTACCATTTTAATTTAATACTTATCAATGATCCAAGGATTTATATCCCTTACGTCCTTGCAATGATCATATGAAACAAATGTCGATTGCGTCACCGTGTATGTATGAGTAAACGCGATTTCTCAGTGCGATATCTAGTGTGTGATTTAACATTTCATTTATATTTTACACCATCAACGCATAAAAATATCGTAGTGAATTTCGGTAACAACCTCCGTTTTTTTTGGGTTTTTTTTTTTAGATTGGTGTAGAAATGTCAGAAAGACGCCATAGACTAAGCAGAAATTGCGAATTCTGTGAAATAAATGTCAAAGATGAATATATTTTTTTACAAATTAATCTAATGTATGTAACTAATGGAAAAAAATGAATATGCGCCCACCTCAGTTAGTTAGTTAGAGTTAGTTACTGATTTATCGCCCACACGACGTCCGCCTCAAATGCATACCTGTAGATCGAGTCACTTATCAAATACCTATGGACGTTGTCATTCAACAGGTGTGTTCGACCAATTAAAGCCAGAGGGGGTTGAGGTGGGTGTCCGTGTATGGTTTCCTATGTCCTACACGCACGTGAAAACGTAATCTACTGTATTCATCAAAAATAGATACGGTCACCAAGAACTGATCGTACAGTATAGTAATCGAATTCTTGGAGTTAAATGTTGATGTTTATCGTACAAAATATTATAATAAGTGCTTATTTAAAACGATAATAATGAAAAAATAAAAATTGTTGAAATAAAGTCCGTGTCTACACACAGATATATATATATATAAGTGTGTGTGTTTCTGCTACACAGAAATATATTTTGTTTCTGGTCCATTTTTACAGTTAAATTTCGTTCTTTGTTAGATGATAATTTAGAAAGACGAATTTGTATTTTATTTTGTTGTTTTCTCAGTTACATTGGAAAGATAAAATTTAAATGCTATATGATTGATTTCCAACACAAAGACCATCCTATTCAATTAGAAATCTACTTAAAAACTGTAAACCAGAAACACATAAAAAAAATCAGACATTTTTCAGAAACAAGCTTAGTCTTCATAAAATGTTTATACATTGGATCACAGGGATCTTAGAATTAGTTACAGATTATATAATCATGGAACCACCAGAGTGCCCTTAGAGGACCATTTTAGACGTTTTAGAGGTCTAGATAAAAAAAACCGACAAAAATCATACTCTACATGGTACACTACATCTAAACCGTCTAAAAATGGTTTTAGGGTACTCTGGTGGGTCCATGATTATATAATCTGTTACTAATTCTCAAATCCCTGTGCATTGGATATGTTGCTGGTAAATACCTAAATATGTTAGCCAACAGATTTTTTTATGTTGACTAATATGTTTGGTAGAACAAGGCAATTTTTGTTAGCTCCTATCTTTATCAACATTTCCATTACTTCCCTTTTTCATACTTTTGACTGTTTATGGTATCAGAGATTTATCAGAGATTTAAAAAAGTATTATATTTAAATCTCTGATTGTATGTAAGCCCCTATATGCCTATCACGACCATAAATTTGAATAATGGGAACCGAGCAAGTTGAAAGAGAAAAAAATCCCGTGGGGAGCCCCTGATCAGATCATGATCAATTATGCGCTTTACATAGAAGTTATTGCGGTAGTTTGGAGGTTTTGTTTATAAGTGAGCTAGATTCTACAGGAAGTGATTGAGGGCAGTGGGTACAGATTCTAACGTGTGGAAAACTCGTCGCCACAAAGAAAATAGGAAATTATTCGTTAGTATGTGATTGTGCAGGACTACGAATCAGGTAACTTTCTTTCCATTTGTGTAATGGTAGCGTGCGGTGTGTATTAGAAAGGCTGTTGTCAAACCAGTGCTCCCTCTGTTCTGTACATCATCTGATCATCTTGTCTGTCTTTGACAGTCTGTGACTGTCCAAAGTTTCCCACAATTTGAAATCAGTAGGTCTACACCATATTTCAATACTAAAATATAGTAAGTTCGACTGTGGGTTATTGTTTAGCCAATGTAACAATGTGCAGGGTTTTATATCAATTTAAATCACTGCCTCTGACAATTACAGAACTCGGGACCTCTAGGAGCTGGGTCCCAAGTTTGATCGCTAGCGAAGACAGTGAATAAGTTTATCATTACAAACCCCTGTGGTTGATATTGTACCTGAATATTCGCAGAAAGTACAATGCAGTTAATTTTTAAAACAATCCATTATGATCTGACTTTCCTTTTTATCACATTTACTTTTTTACATGATGCTTTAAGTGATTAAAGTAAGGTCATGGTATTGAACAATTTGCTATACATGCAGTGTATAATTAAGGATATTGTCATAAATCGTACATACATATGTAACATTTGATAATGTTTGTGGTCCTATGGAATTTGATTGCCTTAAAGCCTTTGACCATGCATGGTGATCGGCATTAGTCCATAAAGTAAACTGTTTAAAGGATCATGATTCAAATTGCTGAAATATAATCAAAGTGACATAACTGATAAAAAGTACAATTATTTCATCTATATGGCCAAGTACCATGGTCCCATGACTCACCGTATTATAATATAAACTGACACATATCTTTCAAGGAATTGATTTACTAGGTCCTTTCAAAATTTTATGGGAGGACTCAATCAGGATGCACATAAATTCTGATTAATCATCACTGATTATGTGATGGTGATCAAGTTCATGAAACCAAACAAAATAATTGAAAAATGTCCTTGTAGATTTTCAGAGTTGTAAATCTTCAACTTCAAGGTGTAGAGCATTTCATTTCTATGACATCAAAGATTGCAGGATATAACAGGTGTATCTTTTTGTGATTTGTAAAACTAGTATGGTCTTGTAATTTAAGGTCTCAAAGGATGTCAATTAATTAGGGCTGCCAAGTTTAACCGGTATATTGTGGTATTGCAATGCACCACCAAAAAAATTGTACCGCGATACAGTCTACCTGTACCACTTTTTTTTCGATGTTTTTTCTTAGTATCATAATTTCCTTAATTTGATATAATTATTAATTAAACGTCCTGTCATTAAAACAAAACCAGCAAGTTGTATTTGTTTTCCTTTCCGAAAATATGAAGCAATGTAAGTATCCCTTTCGTTTTCATTCGATTCCACTGTCAGTCAAATGTTTGTAACTAACGTGTATAATGTTCAAATGATTCAAACATTTGCATGACGTTGAATATAAACAATATGGAATTAGGCTAGTTTCTGAAATATTATCAAGCTTATTTGCTCCATCAATCAACAATACCGGAATAATTCTCTAAGCACATTTAAGGCCCGGTGAATACATGGCTGCACAAGGTTTTTACCAGCTATTTCTGGCTTCATCATTCGCCGCCATTTTCAAATTCCTACACGTGCCAAAACAACACTGCAAACCGATCAGCCCACTGAAGCTTAATTAGGCCTAATAATGATCGTAAGCTTATTTTGCCAGGACAAATGCACATAAATTCATTTTCATAAGTTCATTATTTAGGTTCAAAAATGTAAATATTTAAAGACACAATCATGTTTAGTAATTGCATTATTAGGCTGTGATCATCTGTAGCCTAGCTTTTTCTCAAACAGTTTCGTCTTAACAAGAACCTCACATTGGAGCATTTTTATTACTAAACAACGCTATTAAAAATGATGTAAAACTACATTTCATAGCACTGTAAGTTTGTATAATGTAAAGGTTTTTTTTATTTTGGAATATATACAAAATAAACACCACATATGTTAAGGTCAAAATATTGCAATATATATATCACAATACAGCTGTTGTGTATCACAATATATCCTGGTACGTACACTTCTGAAATATCGCAGCAGCCTTACAATTAATCCAGATAACTCTTTTCCAAGGCCAGAATCATAAAAAAATGCAATGTTTCTGCATGTTTGTCTATGAAGATATATAATCTTAGTTTTCTCTCGAGAGTCCAGCTAAAGCTTATATCGTGCACCAGCCTAACCTGGAATAACAGGTTAACACAGTGATGAACAACAGGTTACACAGTGATGAATAACAGGTTAACACAGTGATGAATAACAGGTTAACACAGTGATGAATAACAGGTTTACCCAGTGATAAATAACAGAATAACACAGTGATGAATAACAGGTTAACACAGTGATGAATAACAGGTTAACACAGTGATGAATAACAGGTTAACACAGTGATGAATAACAGGTTAACACAGTGATGAATAACAGGTTAACACAGTGATGAATAACAGGTTAACACAGTGATGAATAACAGGTTAACACAGTGATGAATAACAGGTTAACACAGTGATGAATAACAGGTTAACACAGTGATGAATAACAGGTTAACACAGTGATGAATAACAGGTTAACACAGTGATGAATAACAGGTTAACACAGTGATGAATAACAGGTTAACACAGTGATGAATAACAGGTTAACACAGTGATGAATAACAGGTTAACACAGTGATGAATAACAGGTTAACACAGTGATGAATAACAGGTTAACACAGTGATGAATAACAGGTTAACACAGTGATGAATAACAGGTTAACACAGTGATGAATAACAGGTTAACACAGTGATGAATAACAGGTTAACACAGTGATGAATAACAGGTTAACACAGTGATGAATAACAGGTTAACACAGTGATGAATAACAGGTTAACACAGTGATGAATAACAGGTTAACACAGTGATGAATAACAGGTTAACACAGTGATGAATAACAGGTTAACACAGTGATGAATAACAGGTTAACACAGTGATGAATAACAGGTTAACACAGTGATGAATAACAGGTTAACACAGTGATGAATAACAGGTTAACACAGTGATGAATAACAGGTTAACACAGTGATGAATAACAGGTTAACACAGTGATGAATAACAGGTTAACACAGTGATGAATAACAGGTTAACACAGTGATGAATAACAGGTTAACACAGTGATGAATAACAGGTTAACACAGTGATGAATAACAGGTTAACACAGTGATGAATAACAGGTTAACACAGTGATGAATAACAGGTTAACACAGTGATGAATAACAGGTTAACACAGTGATGAATAACAGGTTAACACAGTGATGAATAACAGGTTAACACAGTGATGAATAACAGGTTAACACAGTGATGAATAACAGGTTAACACAGTGATGAATAACAGGTTAACACAGTGATGAATAACAGGTTAACACAGTGATGAATAACAGGTTAACACAGTGATGAATAACAGGTTAACACAGTGATGAATAACAGGTTAACACAGTGATGAATAACAGGTTAACACAGTGATGAATAACAGGTTAACACAGTGATGAATAACAGGTTAACACAGTGATGAATAACAGGTTAACACAGTGATGAATAACAGGTTAACACAGTGATGAATAACAGGTTAACACAGTGATGAATAACAGGTTAACACAGTGATGAATAACAGGTTAACACAGTGATGAATAACAGGTTAACACAGTGATGAATAACAGGTTAACACAGTGATGAATAACAGGTTAACACAGTGATGAATAACAGGTTAACACAGTGATGAATAACAGGTTAACACAGTGATGAATAACAGGTTAACACAGTGATGAATAACAGGTTAACACAGTGATGAATAACAGGTTAACACAGTGATGAATAACAGGTTAACACAGTGATGAATAACAGGTTAACACAGTGATGAATAACAGGTTAACACAGTGATGAATAACAGGTTAACACAGTGATGAATAATAGGTTAACACAGTGATGAATAACAGGTTAACGCAGTGATGAATAACATGTTTACCCAGTGATGAATAACAGAATAACACAGTGATGAATAACAGGTTAACACAGTGATGAATAACAGGTTTACCCAGTGATGAATAACAGGTTAACACAGTGATGAATAACAGGTTAACACAGTGATGAATAACAGGTTAACCCAGTGATGAATAACAGGTTAACGCAGTGATGAATAACAGGTTTACCCAGTGATGAATAACAGGTTAACACAGTGATGAATAACAGTTTAACACAGTGATGAATAACAGGTTTACCCAGTGATGAATAACAGGTTAACACAGTGATGAATAACAGGTTTACCCAGTGATGAATAACAGAATAACACAGTGATGAATAACAGGTTAACACAGTGATGAATAACAGGTATACCCAGTGATGAATAACAGGTTAACACAGTGATGAATAACAGGTTAACACAGTGATGAATAACAGGTTAACACAGTGATGAATAACAGGATTACCCAGTGATAAACAACAGGTTACACAGTGATGAACAACAGGTTAACACAGTGATGAACAACAGGTTAACACAGTGATGAACAACAGGTTAACACAGTGATGAATAACAGGTTTACCCAGTGATGAATAACAGGTTAACGCGCAGTGATGAATAACAGGTTAACACATGCGCAGTGATGAATAACAGGGTAAACGCAGTGATAAATAACAGGCTAACCCAGTGATGAATTATAACAGGTTAACACAGCTGTGATGAATTTGGTCATGGGTTACATGGTATATATTTGCTCTACTAAAGTTATACAAATAATACAATTGGCACTATCCTAATTTTGTACGAAATGTCTGGAGCAAAAAGTGCTAAGATACATAAGTGTGTCTGTTTACCGTAATATTTTACATGTGTTAGAGTATTGGCAAGAACGCCTTATTATCATTGAGGGTTAAATTGCTGGTTAATAATGATAATTTAGTACTGCATCTTAACAATATGTTGACAGATCACTATAAGTCATCTGGAAGTTGATTACTAGTAGTTTGAAATACAAATGGATGATTTAAGTGTGAATTTAAAGTTAATTTACATGAGCTTTATAAATTTATGCTTGTTAGGAAAATGATAAACCATGTGTATGTAGATCATTTTATATATAGTACAGTGTCATCTGTCATAGTGTCATTTACATGGCCTGCTGTTGTGTACCACAGGATTAGTTTATGAGGTGAGGTAAAGCCCTCCCTGGTTGACAGATCACACCAGCACTGTGTGTGGGACATGATTAGGCTAAAACAAACAAGTTCTAATTGTTTCTCCTCTTCATTGTGCTGGTAATTCATTGGTTTTGTTTCAGTACATTAAAACAGTAATTTAAAAATTTTAAGTCCAATATAATGCAATAAAGCCTGGTAATTATAATTACAATATTTATTTAAGTTGTAACTTAATTAAGAGGTCACACATCACACACACATATATAATATATACCAGCTAACATCAGGGACTAACATGAGATGAACACCTTTTGACCCATGCTGTAATGATAATTAAATCTTAAAGGTACTTTTCATACATTAAAATAATTACTGGAAAGAATTAAATTGATCATGTTATTGTGGTTTGATTAATACAAACTTATGACTGAGTGATTCATGGGTTGACTTTAAAATATAATCAACTTTAAATCATGTGAAACAAAAGTGTTTAAAAAACACTTTTCTTCTTCAATTTAAACAGAAACATATATACATGTATATGTGTCTGATTTACAGATACTGTAATATATGTTACAGAACAAATCTATTCCATGTGTACATAATGTACATGTGTTATAGCTATATAGGTACATATTGTACATGTGCTACGTACATATTGTACATGTGCTACGTACATATTGTACATGTGTTGCAAACTAAATCTTTCTTAGAAATGAAGAAACAAAGACACACAATGAATGTGGCCTTATAAGTTATGACTAGCTGCCTGTGAATAAATGGAGGTGGGAGTAAAAGCAGAAATACATTAAGGATGGTCCATGTATACATACAATGTTATCCCAGATTAATTTACAACATACCTATATACGTACCATATGATATATTCATTTGTGTGCAGAGTTATGATAAAAAAAAAAAACTCATACAGTTTCAGTGTAGGTTTTCCCCAGTGTCTGTGTTATATTGGTTCATGCATATTTCATGAATTTTAGAAAATATATAATCAGTTGGAGTTTTTATGTACATATAATTTAATGTAAGTAATCATTTACTGGATTTCATTTCAATTTTTACGAGATAGGACAGGACACATGTTCCAATTTAATGTGAAAATTGACAGAAATTAGCCATATATATATACATATATATTGATAGATGCAAGAAGTCTACACCATAGAAAAGATCAAGTAGAAAACTGCCCAGTTCACAATTATTTGTAAAATTGCCATTTGAATGACAACATTTAGAGGTAAAACTAAATTACAGTGTCTTAGCTCTTGTTGGAGCTATGGGTGTGTTTAGGACAATGGAATTAATGACCCTTCCTGATATATGCAAAAGTACATTGAAACTTACTGACATATATATCTCGATCTTTAGATTCTGACCCAACATAAACTCACCAAGGTACACAATTAAATCAGGCAAGCCTCACATGTACATTGCATACTGGAGAGACCTCTGTAATGCACTATAGCTGTTAACACATTTGTTGTCTTCCTTCTCAGGTACTACATTGTACAGGATGAAGGGCTGTACTCTTTTCTCTGTCACCTTGGTGACCGTTCTAGGAAGTCTGTGTATCGTGGAAGCTTGTAATGAAGCCATCTGTGGACCTATTGTGAGCAAATGTATTCTCATTGATGCGTGCTCATGTGACTTTGGAAATTTTACCAATTCTAGGTGCCTTAAAAACTGTACAGTGTGTCTGGATAGTCTGTTTATGGACTGTTGTGCCTGTGTTGGTAAGTAGATCTTAGGTTACATTAGTTTTTGATTTTTAAGCATTGATGTAACTATTTTTAGCTCACCTGGCCCGAAGGGCCGGTGAGCTTATGTCATGGCGCGGCGTCCGTCGTCCGTCCGTCCGTCCTTTAAATCGCTACTAGTCATAGAGTTCTGCATGGATTGTAACCAAATTTGGCCACAAACATCCTTGGGGAAGGGGGAACAGAACTTGTATAAATTTTGGCTCTGTCCCCCCCCCGGGGCAGGAGGGGCGGGGCCCAATAGGGGAAATAGAGGTAAATCCTATAAATCGCTACTTGTCCTAGAGTTCTGCATGGATTGTAACCAAATTTGACCACAAACATCCTTGGGGGAGGGGAAACAGAACTTGTATAAATTTTGGCTCTGGTCCCCCAGGGGCAGGAGGGGCGGGGCCCAATAGGGGTAATAGAGGTTAATCCTTTAAAACGCTACTTGTCATAGAGCTCTGAACGGAATGTAACCAAATTTGGCCACAAACATCCTTTGGGGAAGGGGAACAGAACTTGTATAAATTTTGGCTCTTGTCCCCCCCGGGGCAGGAGGGGCGGGGCCCAATAGGGGAAATAGAGGTAAATCCTTTAAATCGCTACTAGTCATAGAGTTCTACATGAATTGTAACCAAATTTGGTCACAAACATCCTTGGGGTAAGGGGAACAGAACTTGTATAAATTTTGGCTCTGACCCCCAGGGGGCAGGAGGGGCGGGGCCCAATAGGGGAAATAGAGGTAAATCCTATAAATCGCTACTTGTCCTAGAGTTCTGCATGGATTGTAACCAAATTTGGCCACAAACATCCTTGGGGGAAGGGGAACAGAACTTGTATAAATTTTGGCTCTGACCCCCCGGGGGCAGGAGGGGCGGGGCCCAATAGGGGAAATAGAGGTAAATCCTATAAATCGCTACTTGTCCTAGAGTTCTGCATGGATTGTAACCAAATTTGGCCACAAACATCCTTGGGGGAAGGGGAACAGAACTTGTATAAATTTTGGCTCTGACCCCCCGGGGGCAGGAGGGGCGGGGCCCAATAGGGGAAATAGAGGTAAATCCTATAAATCGCTACTTGTCCTAGAGTTCTGCATGGATTGTAACCAAATTTGGCCACAAACATCCTTGGGGGAAGGGGAACAGAACTTGTATAAATTTTGGCTCTGACCCCCCGGGGGCAGGAGGGGCGGGGCCCAATAGGGGAAATAGAGGTAAATCCTTTAAATCGCTACTAGTCATAGAGTTCTGCATGGATTGTAACCAAATTTTGCCACAAACATCCTTGGGGGAAGGGGAACAGAACTTGTATAAATTTTGGCTCTGACCCCCCGGGGGCAGGAGGGGCGGGGCCCAATAGGGGAAATAGAGGTAAATCCTTTAAATCGCTACTAGTCATAGAGTTCTGCATGGATTGTAACCAAATTTGGCCACAAACATCCTTGGGGGAAGGGGAACAGAACTTTTATAAATTTTGACTCTGGCCCCCTGAGGACAGAACGGGTGGGGCCCAATAGGGGAAATAGAGGTAAATCCTATAAATCACTTCTTGTCCTAGAGTTTTGCTTGGATTGTGACCAAATTTGGCCATAAACATCCTTGGGGGAAGGGGAACAGAACTTGTATAAATTTTGGCTCTGACCCCCTGGGGGCGGGAGGGGTGGGGCCCAATAGGGGATTTAGAGGTTAATATTAAAATTCCTTCAGAAATGGAACAATGAACCTGTATTCAGAACATTACTTGGCATTACAAACCAGGTGAGCGATACAGGCCCTCTGGGCCTCTTGTTTAACTTCATAGGGTTGTGAAAGACATTTTGTTTGCAAACTGTGTGAATCCGCTACGCGGATTCTCACAAAAGTTTGCAAACAAAATTTATTTCATAACCCTATGAAGTTATAAATAGTTACATCAATGCTTATAATTAATTTTTCAGACTACTTGATAACATAAAATACTTTTAAACTTACGATTCTATTGATTTTCTAATGGATTATTTTTCATAAATCAATGCGTAACGTCAACGTCTCTATTGTGACGTCAAGATTACGTCAGACTTTCGCGCCATATTTGGTTTGTTTCTTCATAGTATATGAAGAAAAAGAATCTGCCAATCAGAGAATTGGATTTAGTATGAAAACAAATAAAAAATAATTATATTGGTTTGAAGAACACTTTAATTTACCCCAAAAAATATGAATGAAAATGTATGAAAGACAAGTTCTAATAAAGTGAATGTATTATGCATACCCTTGTGACCTGAGTAAAAGTCAAGGTTAACATTGTTCTTCTGAGCAAACTTGGTATATGTAGTTAGCTGTCTACATGCAGGTGCCACTGACAAAAGACAGTCAAAATAAACTCCAATATCTATAATGGCTTGTGTCCAAATGTTTGTTAAACTTTTGAATCCTCTTTATCAGAATGATTATCAGAGTGCATACGTGGTTTAAGCTTTACGATACATGTAGAGAGAGAATACCAGATTATTGGCCAACAAGTTCACTCTGTACATCCAACACATACTAGACTGGAACAGCTCAAGTGAAAGGCTGGCTGAAACATTGACGTATTTAGATTTGCAAAACTCAAATTTTATTGTATTATTTTATAACAAATTGCCCAAACATGCATGCACACTTTGGTACACATAAGGTATGTGACAGACCAACAAAGTTCCCAATTACTACCTAAAATTCCCATTTGATATCTTTTTGACTATCAATCTGTATAGATTGAGGACCAATCACATCCAAATCCACATCTGGGAAATTCATATATTTATTACAGAGTCAGTATAAGACAATTCTACAGTGGTTAATTAATTATAATTACAATTTCATTCCATATTTAGCGTAATTGTGGAAAAAATATCCTACAATCAATCCTTGAAATATTACCAGATACCTGGAGGAAACACTGCTTTATTAAGGTTTATTTGTACAATCTGTTCTCATTTCACAGTTTTCTTTACAATTTTTGACAGTGAACTGTTTCAACAATCACAGTCAATAAAGTTATCTATTAAATATATAGTATTTGTTTAAAGTAAATGTGTATGAATTTTGTGTTACAGGTTTGTGTAAACCGAAAGACAATGAGGAAGGTATGGATAACTCAAGTTCCGTGGAGGAGTTACGTGAGCCCCTTCCTGAACTCTTCAATGTTCTTACAGAGGAGGAGGATTTATTATTGAGATGGAAATCCTTCACATATCCTGCGTCAGATGCTAAACCTGTCAAAAATATTCTCCTTATCAAAGGTAAAATAGCTTAGAGATACAGCACGATCATTACTTCATCAGAGATACAGCACACACAAATTTTAGGATCATTACTTCATCAGAGATAGGGTAGAGTGATCTTAAGTCGGACACGATCTAGAGTCGGACATTTTTAACACGTCTTACCGCCCTTATTCCGGTTACCACGTTACAAAAAAACGCTGTCTACATGCTAAATGAAGTATTGACTTTCTAGAGTTGTCTCCCGTTGATAACTTTCTCGTTTACATATTTTGCCAAGTCCGATCGCGAATAGTAGCAAAAGCGGTACATTTCACTGTGAGAGCGGGTAAAGTTTTGTGATTTCAAACTGATATGAGAAGTCATTTCTTTTGATTATTACGGCATGCAACTTAAAGCTGAAGTTTAGCTGTAAGATTTGTGTAAAACAAATGCAGAATTATCTTCAATTTGCCGATAGACACAGCATTTTATCTGATAATTTGGTTCAAAGTCGCAAACGTGATTTGATCTTGAGTCGGACACCAAAAATGTCCAAAACGATCATAAGTCGGACAGTGAATTTTAACATTATACCAGTGAATATATGTGATATATAGACATAAAGAGGTGCTGTAATTACCCTTTTTTCATCATATAAGTTTGAAACTTTCATCCCTTATTTTTTTTATAAATATTTCTTATCTATTTTTTATTTTCTAATCAGTCTTTTAAGTTTCCTTTCAGGTCACCATTGGTATTCTTCTTTAATTTTTAATCAGGATGTATGGCAGCGCACATTTTAGTAGAAAAACGTGTGTAGCCCAATGAATAAATTTTAAATATATATATACAACAAGATTTCTCATATTTTATTGGTGCCATCCTGTTGATTGTACAGTTACATAATGTACTTTGTAAAGCAAAGAAGTGATATCGAGTACGCAATACACGAATATTTTTACTTGTCCATCAAATAGACAATTTTCTCTGACATATCAATGGTATATATATCAAAACTCATTCTCTGAATCATTTATCTAAAATATCGGCAACACAAGCTACAATGTAGACACAGAAACTTTAATTTGGGATGGCCATGACTCATGATTAGCGCGGGAAAAGGATGTTGTCCATCCAGCCATCCTGGAATTTGGACACAGCACTTTTGGTTGTATAGTTTTCAATTCTTTTTAAAGTAATTGGAGCAGGTTCTGCATGTGTTTATTAGGAACACCGGAGTTGCTATTGGCAATCGTCAATTCCTGAAAATGTTTGTGCTTTGCAAAGGACAAAGTCTCCTAGCATCAAAAAATGTACAGTGTATTTCAGAATGGGTTTAGAGCGACAGGTATTTCTCCTTATTCAACTTATGCAACCACGATAAAACACAAACTCAGATTAGGCAAATACATGTAGTTGTTTAATGATAAGGCCAGTGTGCTCGCCACGTCTGACCACGTAACATCGATACATAGCGCGTTTGAACTGCAGATCCCTTTCGTGGTTTGGTACGTCATGTTCTAAACTTTTACTAACATTGATAATTTTTCCCTGGAATCTTAGAAATAACTGAATATACTTTCAAGGAACATCTTATGTTAAAACATATAACAACCCAATTTCAAGCATTGTATGAAACAAAACCAATATACATTCCCTTATTAAAATTGACCGCAGTTTCTTTCGTTTTTCAGTCCATGAAATATCTACAACTATTTCGTCAGGCTCATTTGTTATACAAGCTATATTTATTGATTTCCCAGAGATACACTGTATGTAAGGTGGAAACATTTTAAAGTGAAGTATATAGCCACATCTCGTGCCCGCAAACGCACGTGTATCTATTCAATGTCGGAGCAAATGTAATGTTGTAGCATACACAATACAAAATGCATTTTTAGTCATGTGCAGTTTGCTTGACAACTGGCGATATGTCAATTACCGAAAGTAATATGAACAACAAATTTCTTATTTAATGATAAATGACTAATATTTTTGATTCAGAATTGTATAAAATGTTAACTTAATCCGATTGTCCGACGTAATATCAAAGCAATCTGGACTGTCCGACTCATAGTCAAATGCGTCCGACTCTCGATCGAATTGCAGGTTAGGTACTTTATTTGCTCTGTATTGTATTGTAAGGTAAAAAACGAGAGTATCGAAATGGAAATATGATGCAGAAAGTGTGCTCTCTCGGACGGTACCCATTAGATTAATAGTGGTCTTCATATCTCGACGTACTGCTGTTCTGAACACAAAGGGTGTCCGACTTACGATCACTTTACCCTACAGCACACACAAATTTTAGGATCATTACTAATTCATCAGAGATACAGCACACACAAATTTTAGGATCATTACTTCATCAGAGATACAGCACACACAAATTTTAGGATCATTACTAATTCATCAGAGATACAGCACACACACATTTTAGGATCATTACTTCATCAGAGATACAGCACACACACATTTTAGGATCATTACTTCATCAGTGATACAGCACACTCAAATTTCAGGATCATTACTTCATCAGATATACAGCACACACACATTTTAGGATCATTACTTCATCAAAGATACAGCACATGAATCACTGAAGAAAAAAATATATTCAACCTTAAAAATTTTTACACACAAAAAAAAAAATGATATTTCATAAACATGCCAGATTTTCAACTCTGTTTGAAAATACACTGTTATGATATCCACCATTTCCCATTATCTGTTTTTAGACATTAGTTAACCCTTACTAGACAATACCCCTGTCCCTTAAAATACAAAATGTTGTTTAGTGCCATCCATGTACAGTTTGTCTTGCACTTAGCCACCATTTCCTACCTATGGAAACTTTTATTTGTTCAAGGCTAATTATTTTTTGTCAAAAGTTGATGCAATGTCCCAAACTAAAAATAGGTTTAAACTGTGACCTATATTTAGACCACCAATGACCTGATTATATAAAAAAAAACTTGTCTTTTCTCCCATACTTCACAGGGATATCCTGTGGTTGCTAGGGAAAAAGATATCTCTATCTTACACAGGGGGTTGTAAGAAAGCTCACATGCACTAGACAATAACGTGACGTCATCAATACATATGACGTAACTGCGGCGCACATTGTAGATGACGTCATCAATTTTGATGCATAACAATGATTCTGCGATAATGGCGCAATTAAAAAGCTGGAAACCAAGTGGAATTTCATCATTTTTAACACAAAGGCTTGCAAGCCTTTGGGTTCATAGTGTTAGGCATGGCTGACCTACTAATTTAAATGCAGTTGACCTCTAATTTAAATGCGATTTTTTTTCTTTGCCTTCTTCTTGCTCATACCTACCTTCCGATACACATCTTTGATTTCTACTATGTATGGGAGAAAAAGAATCAATCATTGGTCTGTGAAGTGGACAGGGATATCTCAACCATAGTGAAAGAATTTGTCCATCAGCCCTCGGCAAACCTCGGGTTGACCGGCCAAAATCTTTCACTCAGGTTGAGATATCCCTGTCCACTTCACAGACCCATGTAAGATTCTATTATTCTCTTACTCCAGACAGGGATATTAACAATTTTACCAGTGTGAGATTTTTCTATCTCACCCTAGGGTAAAGGCAAGCTACACAAGATCTTTGCATGTGCCCAACAATGGTATGAAGTCACTACAACAGTATCATGACGTCGCGGTAATAGTATTATACCGTCACAACAACAATGAAATGACGTCACAAAGACGGCGAAGACGGCGACTCATTGAGGTCACGTCATCCTCACTTGCATAAGTGACACGTTTGTTAGACACATAAAGTGGTGCACGGGGTAAGACAAAAAGAATCATTCACTCTCGTTTGGGTGAGACAGGAGATCTCAACCCTCGGGATAAGATTCTTAAGCTGTCAAACACTTGGCAGAGCCTCGTGTTTGACAACTTAAGAATAATACCCCTCGGGTTGAGATTCTCTTGTCTCACCTCAAAGGGAGTGAAAGATTCTATTAGTCTCAATCTCAATGTATAATAGCATACAAAGTCTATTGCTATTGATGACAGTGGAACTTTTTCTAGATAATTTCTTTTCATGAAGTTGTGGTCAATTTAACAAAAATGAGACCTGAAAATTTAAAGATTTCACATACCAGGTATTATATCAAAGTATATTTTTGATGTAACATTTTGTATAACTGTCTGGGTCTAACCTGACTGACATGTGTTACTATAACAATGTTACAGCCTCCTGTTGTAGACCAGCTCTCTCTTTAATTTTACATCTATAACCTTTACTGTACTGCTTCTGTCTGCACTGGGTTATTTTTACATACAGAACATCTACTTGTACAATGAATTTGACATGTTCTCCCATCAATTTAGAAACAAGCCCTCGGGGATTTCCTGTCTGTGTTTCAAGCCTTACAACGGGTTCCAGCCATAAAATTGAAAATGGCAAAGAATAATAAAGGTCTTCACTGTTTTTTGTTCATTTGATTAGAAAGTAAATGAATTGGAAATGTCTGAATTATCAACAGACTTTGTAGGTTTGGTATGAAGTGATTCTTGCAGTGAATATATATCTTAATAGATATGATCTTACACTCGTGACTCTACATGTAATATGAAATTTATAAAATGAGTTCAATAATTTGATATGCCACAAGCCTTCTGGCGAGTTTGATAAATTTCACATTACATATATTCACCAGTGTAAGATTCTATTTATCACATAACTTTTGATGATAGAAATATAGGTGAAACTTGTAATTTTGTCTCTGTATAAAACAGCTGAAATCTGGCTCGGATGTGACATTTCCGACTACTGACATCATATATTGATTATATGGATTATGATATCAAAAACTACATGTGATGTCATGATAGTGTTATTGCACATGTCTATTACGATATTATGATGTGGCTTACCTATATAACATGGCTGGACGAGCCAGTTATGTGATATAATTTTTATTCCTGTTTATGCTTCTCAAGACTCTATGATAGCATTGAAACAAATCTTGTACTTATTCATTCACAATAGATAGAAATTGATTGGACTAAATAATATTTGTATAAGGATGACTTCCTTGTGACCAAGATAAAGAGGACATGTTTGACAAGCTGTGTTTTAGTGTGGGTACATGTGTAGATTATCTTTGTACATATAGTCCAAGTGCCCAACAAGATCTGGGAGAGATGTATAAACATCTGAAGTGTAGCAGCTCATGGTGATATGCTCCACACCTGTTTGAGGTTGATAAGAATGATCCCATGTTAATCTTAGGTCTTTATATCAAACAGAAAGGGGTTCCATATTAGATTTACTACTCAACACCCCTTCCATATTTACAGTGTATATATATGCTCCTGCCATGTTTAGGAGGTATAGGGGTGGGAGGGATGTGGCATATTATTGCTTTCCTGTGATGTTTGGAGGGGGGGGGACTGTAGGGCATAGTACTGCTGACAAGTGGATGTAGGGTTACTATCCTAAACTTATGGTGGAAAACAAAAACAAAAAACATTGTTGAGTTCATGGTGCTCCTGTGATGTTAACCCTATTTAATTTGATCGAAACATATATTGCACATAAATATTGATTTCACCATGCAGTTATATAAGTCTTTCAACCAGAAATAAGTAACCAAACCTGTATGTGAGTAGATACTGTACAATTTTGGCCATATTCGTCACATCTTATATACAATTTTGTGGCTGAGAAGTACAGTGAGGGCTACATACCACCATATCCTCCCTTTATTCTTTGTCTGATTTCACGATAAATTTCTTTGATGTTTTATAGTTTGATTTGACTCGATTAGAACAAGAATACCTTTGTAGCCACAACACACTGAGAGATAACAACTGATCTGGTAGAACATTCAGTGACGAGGATAATAATGTTAAACTCTCCCCAAACCTGACACCGTACAGGTGTTCACGATCATAAAGACTTTACCTGACTTACCTGTACAGGTGTGCTGTGCTATTATGATCAGGCAAAATAGAAATTGTCATCCTTGAATTAAAGGATTTGACAAAACATTTACCGGCACAATGAAGTCAGTATTTTGTTTTTTGTCGTTACTGAATAATTTTGAAGTCATTAAAAAGTTTTTGTTAAACTGAAATATGTATCTTAAGAAGACTGAGAATTCTAAATGGGTATGATGTTTTAGTTTTCTGGTATCAGATTGTTGTTGACACACAATAAATATATATATAATCCCTTCTAAAACATTTTGTAGAATCAATTGATCAGGAAAAGTTTGATCGATGTACAGGTAAAAATAGCACAGTATTATGTTTGGCCGTTCTGTAAACAAATTCAGCCATCCTTATCCTCATATGAACCAACGTTTGTAAGGTCATTACAAACATGTACAAGCCCAGATACAAAACTACCTTTGTAAGGTCATTACATACATATACAAGCCCATATACAAAACTACCTTTGTAAGGTCATTACAAACATGTACAAGCCCAGATACAAAACTACCTTTGTAAGGTCATTACATACATATACAAGCCCAGATACAGAACTATACAATAAAACATATGTTTATTACAAACACACTTACAACAAATTTGTGCTTATAATGTCGTCATTTTCATTCTTGACCAATTCACTGTTATTTGCTATAAGTGTATAACAAACTATGTTTATAAAGAAATGATTTCATTAGTCCCTTTAGGTTTGTTATAACAACGTGTTACTGTATGTTTGTTATAACAATGTGTTACTGTAACATAGCTTACTGATATAATGTATTGCTACTACAACCTATTATAGGTACAGGTTTTCAATGAAAAATATATACGAAGAGCTTAAAACTGCAGACTGTTTAAGAAAAGAAAAAAGGTCTTTGCTAATTTCATAAAATTGAATTTTACTGGTCAAGATAAAAACTATACTTACTGATCAATAAGTATATAGAGAAAAATAAACAATCTAGATATAAATTTGTATAATATGTTGAAAAGGTCTGGGGTCACCTGCCCTATCATGTGGCTTTTCTCCGGCACTCCATGCAGTTCCTTCCCTTCTAAGACTCCTTATGTATAACTTATTTTGCAATTGGTGTTAGATAGATTATGTTTATATATTAAAATAAAGAAAAATAATAAAAGATGTGCCCAATTCTATTCAATGTGAATTTATCAAACAATTGCTTGTCATTGCTTTGTCTTTGCCAACAGCTGGCTCATTATGATCTTGTACAGGTACACCACAGATAGGATATTGCACTGCTGGATTTTAACATTTAATGAATTCAAACCAGACAGCTAGAGGAAGCACATCAATATAAACAGGTGACACATTGATACAGTCAGTACACCAGGATATTAAATCTGATGTACATCAACGACAACAACTCAACATTGGCTGTCAGCGAGGTAATTCTCCTCACTAGACATATACGACCATAGGTATGCTACATAGGGATGGCTATCAATGCACAATCTGCCATATCTATAGACATTATCAACCACAAACACAGTTTTCATGTTTAATAATTGAAATTTTGTTTTATGCAGAAATAGTTTAGCAGGAAAAAACCCTACTGGGTTATGTAGCATTGTGGAACAGTCAAGTGACTCTTTTGTTATGGTAATAATGAGGATTAGTTTTGTGTCAGAATTGCAGAATAGTTGGTTTCTCCACAGTCTCCCAAACCACACACAAACCCATCACATGGAGACACAACACAATATACCACAGTCTCCCAAAACACACACCCATCACATGGAGACACAACACAAATATACCACAGTCTTCCAAAGCAAACACAAACCCATCACATGGAAACACAACACAAATATAACACAGTCTCCCAAAACACACACACACACATCACATGGAGACACAACACAAATATACCACAGTCTCCCAAAACATACACAAACCCATCACATGGAGACACAACACAAATATACCACAGTCTCCCAAAACACACAAACTCATCACATGGAGACAACACAAATATACCACAGTCTCCCAAAACACACACAAACTCATCACATGGAGACACAACACAAATATACCAAAGTCTCCTAAAACACACAAAGTCATCATTATATGGAGACACAACACAAATATACCACATATATACACATGAAGGTTTCATAGGCATGCATGTTGTTCTTATTGCTAGAATATAAATAAGCAAAAAGGTTTCCATATAGTCTTCATTGCAATACAATTTGTATATTTAGCACTTTTGCCACTGACTATTTGTCCTCTAAAGCGATTTCACTCCATTCCTGGCATGATCCATTTGCAGAAATGGTGACACTGGTGTTAGCTTATTTTTCTGTCAATTTAAACATTATATGGATAAAAAAAAATTAGCATAGAATGTCACTTCCACAGTTTGTTATTAATTAGCGTGATCTATTTTGTCTATAACACTGATACTATGATACATGTATATCATTTATTTGTTTGATCATTTGTTCTTTGATGAAATTACAACAAAAAAAGTAAGAGAGAAAATGAGACAGGGGGAGTGCAGTTGAATATCTTTGGATCTCTGAACTTGTTTAAGAAAGCAAACAAGGCATAAGGATCACTGAAGCAGAAATCATAATTTATAAATGTTCTTTAAAAAAATAATTTCTCTTATGTTGAACATTTCTTATCTTTTAGTGCAATCTTAATTTGACAGCCAAACACTAAAAAGTGAAATATTACGAATTAGACTTTTAAACTCTGAAAAGAAGTTTTCCCAGTCAAACACCCATAATCTAATGGAGGGTAGATCAGAGATTTTCTTAGATGATAACTTTGAAAAAAGATGTTAATCTCTTAACCACAAAGCAGATATCTCTTCCTTTATTTCTGTCTAACCATATTATGTAACCAGATTTTTGACAATAGTTCAAATGGAAGTAGATGCTGTATGATTTGTAAGATAGAAAGTTTGGCTACCTTCCAGCATTAGACAGACACAGGTGTGTGTTCCTCCATTTGTAAACTGCACAAACTGAGGCTAGAGGGAGTGAGGCACCCCAGGGGGGATTTTACAACCACACTTTAAATTGAATAAAAATGTATTTGGAATTATATATAAGTAGCATGTTCTGTAACCTACTACTTATCATTATCATACCACCACCACGATGAAATAAATAGTTGCATATGTTTAATACATAAGCTAAATCTACAGTTATATCCCCATCCTTCTATTATGGTGTTATCCACCACCCCTTGCTTACCACCAATGTCAATCCTCCTTCCAACACATTAAGTAAATATACAGTTTCTCCTTTCTACCACATCCTCTCTTAAGGTTTGTTATCCCTCTACTATTTCTCCAACAACAACCCCCTCCATACCTCCTCCCCTTTTGTTCTACCATTTCCTTCTTCACCTCCACCACACCACTACATCTACTGTTATTTCTCCTTATCCCTCAAACTCCTCCTCACCCATCCTGTTGAACCAAATTTCTCCTTTCACCTACACTTCCATACCCTCATGTTAAATTAAGCACTATTTACCATTCCCCTACCCCTTCTGTTAAACCAAGCACAATTAACCATTCCCCTACCTCATGTTAAATTAAGCACTATTTACCATTCCCCTACCCCCTCTGTTTAACCAAGTACTATTTACCATTCCCTTACCTCATGTTAAATTAAGCACCATTTACCATTCCTCCTACCCCTTCTGTTAAACCAAGCACTATTTACCATTCCCTTACCTCATGTTAAATTAAGCACCATTTACCATTTCCCTACCCCTTCTGTTAAACCAAGCTCTATTTACCATTCCCCTTCCCCTACCACTGCTGGTAAACCAAGCACTATTTACCATTCCCATAACCATACCCCTCCTGTTAGACCAAATACTGTCTACCATTTTCCCCATCCGCTACTGCTTCCCACACCCCTCCTGTTGTAGCAGCTTAAACCCCCACCCCACCCCTCCTAGCTTCCCTCTTAACACCTCCATCCCTGTTAAACCAAGCACTATTTACCATTCCCATAACCATACCACCCCCCACCCCACCCCACCCTACCACCCCTACTACTCTTCCCTGTCCCCACTCCCTCCTATTGACCAAAACACTATCTACTACTGTTTCTCTCCCCTACTCCACTACTCTTTCTCCTCTCCCCTCCCCTACTCCCCATCCCTCACTCCCTCCTATTGAACACTTTCTACTATTTCCCCTCTCCCCTACCCCTTCCCCTTCTCTCCCTACTCCCCATCCCCCACTCCCTCCTATTGAAAACTTTCTACCATTTCCCCTCTCTCCTACCCCTCCCCCTTCTCTCCCTACTCCCCTTCCCCCCAGTCCCTCCTATTGAACACTTTCTACCATTTTTCCTTTCCAATACTGTACCTTCCCCTGACACAGGTGTCCCTGGGTCTAACACTCTCTTGAACCCCAGACTTGAGTACAATTGTTAGGAGCTGGCAGGCTGAAGAGCTTTGTGCAGGTGTTTGAGTTGTTTAGGACCAGTTTCGTTCTGCTAGTTAACATGTGCACTTCCAGACTATACACAGGCAGGCATGTTTATATATCAAGTCCTAAAACATCAGTATAAACCTCAGCTAAAGGTAATAACTTACTGACAAAGATATTAATTTTACTTGATTACTTGAAGACAACCTTTTACAACGTTAACTAAGTCAGAATATATACTAGTATACTGTTGTTGTTATGTAATCTCACTATCGAGGAAATCAATTGTCGGTCCAAAATTTTTATTTCTTCTTATTCTTCAATATTTAGAAAGTAGATAGCATCCTTAGTTATCATCATTCTCTTGGATATATTCCCTTTAGGGAGGAATCAGAGATAAATGACATGTGATGGCCATATTGGATTTAATTGTAATAGCACTGATTTCTCAGAAAGTGGAAGGGATCTTTCTAGAGTGGATTTTTCTAAAATGCCAGATACATTTTGCCTATGGTCCCTATGTATGAAAAATCATGTATCTGTGCTGAGGGCTAAGTTTGATTTGGTTCAGGACTAACATAATGATCAGGCTTTCACAAGAACTTATTAAAAACACAAACAGAAAATTATTGAAATAAAATCATAAATTCATCAAAATGCCCAAATTACATAATTTGCGTTTTTAGCTCACCTGGCCCGAAGGGCCGGTGAGGTATTGCCATGGCCCGGCGTCCGGCGTCCGGCCGTCGTCCGTCCGTCGTCGTCCGTCCGTCAACATTTCCTTTAAATCGCTACTTGTCCTAGAGTTCTGCATGGATTTTAACCAAATTTGGTCAGAAACTTCCTTAGGGGAAGGGGATCAGATTTTGCATAAATGGTGACCCTGACCCCCATGGGGCAGGAGGGGCGGGCCCAATAGGGGTAATAGAGGTAAATCCTATAAATCGCTACTTGTCCTAGAGTTCTGCATGGATTGCAACCAAATTCGGCCATAATCTTCCTTAGGGGAAGGGGATCAGATTTTGCATAAATGGTGACCCTGACCCCCCTGGGGCAGGAGGGGCGGGGCCCAATAGGGGTAATAGAGGTAAATCCTATAAATCGCTACTTGTCCTAGAGTTCTGCATGGATTGCAACCAAATTTGGCCAGAAACTTCTTTAGGGGAAGGGGATCAGATTTTGCATAAATGGTGACCCTGACCCCCCTGAGGCAGGAGCGGCAGGGCCCAATAGGGATAATAGAGGTAAATCCTTTAAAATGCTACTTGTCCTAGAGTTCTGCATGGATTGCAACAAAATTTGGCCAGAAACTTCCTTAGGGGAAGGGGATCAGATTTTGCATGAATGGTGACCCTGACCCCTGTGGGGCAGGAGGGGCGGGGCCCAATAGGGATAATAGAGGTAAATCCTATAAATCGCTACTTGTCCTAGAGTTCTGGATGGATTGTAACCAAATTTGGCCAGAAACATCCTTGGGGAAGGGGAACAGAACTTGTATAAATTTTGACGCTGACCCCCCGGTGGGAAGGAGGGGCGAGGCCCAATAGGGGAAATAGAAGTAAATCCTATAAATCGCTACTTATCCTATCGTTCTGGATGGATTGTAACCAAATTTGGCCAGAAACATTCTTGGGGGAAGGGGAACAGAACTTGTATAAATTTTGGCTCTGACCCCCCGTGGGTAGGAGGGGCAGGCCCAATAGGGGAAATAGAGGTAAATCCTATAAATCGCTACTTGTCCTAGAGTTCTGCATTGATTGTAACCAAATTTGGCCACAAACATCCTTTGGGGAAGGGAAACAAAACTTGTATGAATTTTGGCTCTGACCCCCCTGGGGGCAGGAGGGGTGGGGCCCAATAGGGGAAATAGAGTTTAATCCTAAAAATCGCTACTTGTCCTAGAGTTCTGCATGGATTGTAACCAAATTTGGCCAGAAACATCCTTGAGGTTAACAGAATTCGTATAAATTTTGGCTTTGACCCCCTGGAGCAGAAAGAGTGGGGCCAAATAGGGGAATTAGAAGTAAATATTCAAATTCCTTTAGAAAAGAAACAATGAACTTATATTCAGAACATTACATAGCATTACAAACCAGGTGAGCGATACAGGCCCTCTGGGCCTCTTGTTGACGTATAATTTCTCTGATTGTTGGAATAGATGACGGTTTGTATGTAGTAAATGCCTGATACATGTATTTTTGATGCTGTGAAACAGCATTCTTAGGTACGCTCGACGAGCCTGTGAACATCTAAACAATAAAACCACTCCGCGATGAAAATTAAATGTTGTATCGTTATTTTTACATATTACTTGATAGTATGAATAAATCGAACCTTAGTATTCAAAACCACAAACATTAAATTTGTACATACATATGCACTATAGAGGGTATGAATTAAGTATTCAGTTATGTATCCCTACGCGTCATGTATGGTCCCAAAAATCACGAACAATGCCTTCTTCGATGTTTTCCTCCGCGGCAGACTTTCGGTCGATTTTGGATTGTGTATGTCTATTTCCATTTCATGTAATTCATGCTACTGATCGATTAATGTAATGAAATGTTAGGAAGATAATTGCAAAAGAAAGTTCTTATAACGGTTATAGAGTTTTTTAATGGGGTTGCATTGACGAACTATATCTGGTGATATCATTGCGCAGTAAAAGTTAATAGGTCACTGGGAGTTGTGCCTTTTGTTTATCAACAACTGCGTTATATTGAAAGGAAAAAAGTACAAGATTTATCAACATAAACTTACAAAATATAATGATAATATAGATCTATATATGTACGAGCAACTTAAGGTGACAAATGAACTTATATTGTCATGTAATATACACCTTACAAAGACTTGCTAAAGTCCGATGCATTGCATCTAGTTTTCTTGAGGTTATCGTTCTTATAAATTAAAAAGAAATTTGAGTGTTATAAGTAACCAAATAATGTACCTTTTATTTGGCTTAAATATCTGGCCATGATTTACTATTATTTAAAATTCGGCAAAGCAAAAATCACGATGATAATATACATGTTCTTCGCGATAGTATGTCGCTAACCGGTTACTGCGTCTTTCGAAGACTTGCTTAAGTCCGATGCTTTACATGAAGTTTTTTTTATGTTACCGACTAGCGTTCTTGTGAATTTAAAATAAATCTGAGTGTTATACGTAACGAAATAATATACCTTTTATTCAGTGGCAGAAGTATCTGGCCGTGATTTATTAGTCAACAGTCGTCAAAGCAACCCATGTTATTTTTTTTTAGAAAGGGAACCAAAACATACCCGGAAATGGTAAAACATGTATTTCTGATGTTATATTTTTTCCGAAAATATTCTTAAATGTTTGAAGATATATTGACGAAATTGATAATTTTAGTAATTAATAAAGAATCATAAAAAAATGATACTCAGATTCTGACCGGTTTTATTGGTGTTGAAATCGTTATTTCAGAAATAATTCAAAATTTTTAATATAAAATTTACTTCAGGAAAATGAGTTATTCAACTTATTGTTCTTGATTCAACTTTAAATATCATAAAATAAATATGATATACACTACCCGAAGGGTGATTCGGGAGTAAATCGCGCCGCGAGCGACGAGCGACAATCGAGCGAACTCGCCCGGAACTCGCTGCGGATCCGCGCAAGCGAGATCGCTCCCGCGGCGGTCCCGCTCCGCAAGCGATTTAATGCTCGCTCCAGCAGCGATCCCGCTGGCAGCGAGATCATCCGCTCCGGTAGCGATCCCGCTCCGGCAGCGAGATCATCCGCTCCGGCAGCGATCCCGCTCCGACAGCGATATGATCTGCTTCGGTAGCGATATGATACACTTCGGCATCGATTTGTCACCAAGCGATCTGTTGGTAGATATTGTCATCGTTTCAGCTTTGACTAACATGCCGCGATGATTACTTAGCATGACACAACCTAAAACTAAAGGGACGAGTATAGTTAGCTAACGAACTAACCTTCTTGAACAACTTGCTCATCGGAAACTATGAAGAAATTGTTTTAAAATAGAATGATGTGTTAACACGTGCTTTGTGAATCAATCCTATTCAGTATTTAATAAAATATACTATTGATAATATATATAGTATATGTCCATGTGTTGTCTTTCCAAAATTTGACACTAATTCAAGATTTGTTATATACTGATCTATTATTAGAATGTGTCGTATAGTTTCGTCGTTTTTATCAAAATACCCCGTTTTTGGCATGATGACATACAAATGGTCGTGAAGACAAATTCAAACAATATGCATATGGCCTGTAATTCAAATGTCTTTAACTAACTGGTATTTTTTACCATCTGAATGATGTTTGTACGATATGGCCTCTTTTAATTTATACTCAGAATATATACAGTAGATATTTTTAACCAATTCAAATTAATGTCAGATAATTCCTCTCAAAATCCTTATTTACTTTTACCATGCAACGTTATAGAATGCTTTGCTTCATGTAATTACATGTATATGTATGTAGTTTATTTATTATGTAAATTGTCTAAGTACGCCATCATTAGCTGAACATACCTAACGTTTGATGAAAATATTATTTGTATGAAGTGTTTTATACGATGCAAATTGAAAACAATTGACTGGATGTTGTTACTTGTCTTCGATATCTTCACTGTGCAATATATATTTATCTGGAAATACCTGAAATCGACCAGCGGGGAAACAAAATACGATGAATATGCCTGTTCAATGTAAAAATACCAACATCGCATATTCCAGCCAAAACGGTAAGTGCCTGTCATTATATTCATTTTTGAAGAAAAAGTGTTAACGATGATGCTTTCAGTCAATTTCAAATATTATCTAATTTATACGACTTCGCTCAGCGATACATCTACGATACATCGAAATGGACGAAATGACCATAAATGTTGAAGTGGGTGCTATTCGACGACTAAGTTATGCTTATTTCTATCGCATTTATTTTCCAATAACGTAAACACATTAAACAACTTCTACTTTCATGAAATAATTTTACGATACCTTCTTTACTAGTGCTGATAATCATTTTTCAGAGTGTAGGACCGCCATCTTTGCTGTTACTAGCTAAAACGATGTACCATGAACCCTGTTTATTGGAGAATGGCATAGTGATATGTCATGTAAAGGAAAACTATTCTCAACTATCAAAAGAATAGTGCAACGGTTTTTCACTTTGCAATTGTTCACGCTAAAATGATCCTTTCAAGATCTAGACGCGATCACTTGGAGCATCAGTACATTTTATTTTATTTGAGTGTCACATATCAAAATCACATAAAAACAACCGAGTTTTCATCAGAGTACTAGTACATATGAAAATATTATGATAATGATATCCACACAAACTGACTTATGAGACACTAATTTGAAGTAAAAAAAGGAAAAAACACACACATACACAATTATGTCACACCGAAACGGGTAAAAGAAGTAAAACTGAAAATGAATTGACCGATCGCCATGTGTAATATAAACACGTCTCGTGCTCGCAAACGCACGGGTTTCTTTTCAATGTCGGAGCATACATCGTAGCACACACAATACAAAATGCAAAGTCATGTGCGACTTGACTGACAGCTGGCGATCTGTCAATTATAAGAAGTTAAAACACATATTTTATAAGGTACATGTAATATTTACCTAGCATGTTTTGTATGGGCGGACTGTAAGTTATGATTATCATCAAGTTCAAAGAAATGAGGATTAAAATTAAAAACATAATTATAAAGATCGCTTCTAAAATATCAGTTATTAGTTAACAGTTGTCGGACTCCTAAGATATCCGCCTTTTGGTATCAGAATATATACTGTGGTAACGAGACTTATTTGGTGCGTGACGTAATCGACCCTCAGCTCATCATATCAATATTTGCATACAGCGCCCGACACGCCTACCTGTGATTTTCAAAACCTGTTTCGTAACCATTATTGGTCAACTTACACTCATATACATATCATGATATACACACTACATGTATGTCGCATTCGGATGCATTATGCAAGAAAAAGACAAAACCCAGACAAAATATCACTACTGTTTATTTATTTGTTCATTTATCTTAAGGTGTTTTAACTACGTGTTCGACGAAATTCGTCGTTCTAAGTAAGATAATAAGAATTAATCATGAGGATGATTAAAATATACATGTATATATATAATTAGGTTTACGAAATTGTTGTGTCCCCTTGGAAATATAGGATGAGTAGCAACGTTTAATATTAAATAATTTCAATTTTTACATGTTATGCGATTACCATTCTTTGTATAATTCTCATTATTAAAATGTGATACTTTGCTCATTTACGTCCTCGTGCAGATACGGATCCAGATACGCCGGAGGAGACGCCTTCGGGGATCGTTATTTTCAGCGTTCAAAATTAACGCCTGTCCATCTGCCCTTGACCGGCAATTTTATAGTCAGGTAGACAATTTGTATAATGTAGCTGGTCCTTTGATAGGCAACGTTTGGTCCAGATAGAAGATATAAAAAACATAAATGGCAGTATAATTGAAGAAAGGTTGAAGATCAAACTGTACAAAACAAATTTTGGTAATATTCTGGTTTTCGGCCAATTTTGTTGAGAGCCTACGATACTAATCCGGATATGCAGATATATTTTGTTAGTAAAACTATTACTTTGCTAGTAATTATGTAAGCTATAAAGATGAATTATAACTTTGTAAGGACCAGTAACTTTTAGGGTCAGCCGGTCCTTAGGACCAGCAGGAAAAATCATTTAAGGGAGAACAATGGTTATTTTGCCGATTTGTTATCTGGAACGGTTTTTTTTCTTATAAATAACTTTGTCTTGAACTACCGTTTTCTTATATGCTTTTCAGTTAAAAATGCCAATCAATGAGGGACCAACTGCGATGAACGACCTAAACCTGTACAATTTTACCTGGATACGGAGGCTGGCTGAAGATAGAGGATTATATATATTTAATGAGGATACAACTTTCGTTTAGATTTCTTACTTTTGCAATTTCTAAAGACAGCTGGAATAAGTAACACATAATTGTTATAATCATCTTACTGATTTTTAATTTTTTTTTTCACTTCTGTACTTCTCTCTCTCCGTTTTAGTGTACACGGAATGGTTTGATGTATAAAACTTGCAAAACGCACCATTGGATAAAATTTAGAATGGACAAAGTACGATTTCCATTACGGTATTAGAGATAATGCGACTTTTCTTAGAACACACCTGAAGCCCCAAGCTTTGAACCCTGACCTGTGACGTCATGAGGACTCTACAGACTCTAAAGTAGTAGCTATGTTCAAAATGTAATAACTTTTTGTGTCCATTATGATATATATTCATTAAAAATGAAATTATTTGAAAGTAGTAGCTATATTCAAAATCTACTATACCGGATGTATGCATTCTGATATACAACGTGTGTTTATTATTTAAAATACATATAATACAAAAACTCAAGCGTTTTTTCACCTTTACATAAAGTGGGGTATCACATAAAGTACATACCTATAAAACTTGAAAGTTTCATCAAGGATTTATAACTCATATACGTCCTTGGTTTCATGAAACAGCCTATAGCCTCACCTGTAATTATCTCCTATTGTTCTGTCTTTCACACCTAGTCTCCATTAGCCAACAAAATACCTTACCTGTATACCTAAATATTCAGAATGTTGGCTAAGTGTGAACCTTATGCATTATGTTGCGATAAGTTGTAACGGCTGTATCCCGGAACGCCTACATTTTGAAAACATCTACCAGCAAGTATGTTGTTATAACAATTATAGTCAGTATCATAAAAGTAACTTTACCTGTGTGTGATCTACCTGGATTTTTTACCTGGACATACATACCATGTTTTGCATTATGGGCAAAAGGTCGTCAGATGGATTATGGTAATTGTATCAAGAGGTATAAGTATATATATATATTTTTTGCAAAGACGAACAAAAAATAACAAATGAAAATAAGATATTTATCACCGATATTTTTGGCCACACATAACAGCATTATATATATTTTATGACAATATTTCTCTATCAATTTTCGAATGAATTTCTAATAATATGGAATCTAATAAAACTTAATAACATACGACCTTAGAGACAAACATCGTTATGTTAGTACGTATAACATCCATTCTTTACAATATTTTTAGAGAAAAAAAAATAGATTTTGGGCTTTTGTAGCAAATAAAAGATGAAACAAGTGTTCCCCTTGTCCAACCACAGATGCATAGAACAGTGTAGGTTATACGTCAATATACGATTATTCAAAGCAGTTGTAACAAATCTCGAATATTAACGGACGGATTCCCTCCTACATGCGTACTTCAATTTCAATTTTTCGACTAACATATTTCATACTATGTATTTTACCTGGATTATGAGCTTGAGTTGATACCAAATTTATGAAGACAAACCGAAGTTATATCAGGAGAGCAGTGAAATTATTTGCAGCTTATAAAAAAATAAAATTATTGAGTTAATCAGAAACATAAATTAAATACATGCACATGTACATACATGTAATATTTTACTGAAAAATACAGGCACTTAAGTTACATCTTTATAAGATAAATACAGTAAAACCCCTATAACTCGAACAGCGGGGGACCAGGTCAATAGTTCGAGGAATACGGGGTATTCGACTCATCCGAGGTTGGTCACGATCGACAGTCAAAATGTCCGGTCTCCAACTATGTCAAACAATGCACGGCAATGACATTTTGATCAACGTATCCTTCTCTTTACTCAAGTGTTTTGTTGATAGTAATATCAAGTTGAAAAAATATGTATAACATAAATTGGGCGTTTGAAAATGCTTACGAGAAAGCCCTAAATCAAATGTCATTCACAGCAGAGTAAGCGATCGTCATCTAGGTCAATGCACAATCCATATTGGTCAACAAGGGGTACATTTTCTATTATTTAATTATCACAAATCATTTAGCACATTTACAAAAATACATACTCACAATAATGTTAATAACCAGCATATTTACAGACATAAGAAATGATATCTATAGATGTCTATTTAGTAATATAAAAGCGTAACGTTAGGCCCTATGTTACATGTGTTTACGAGTAAATTTACAAAATACAATTTACGGGAAAAGATACGGAACGCACTGATGAAATATACTCTACATGTATCTTTTGATATCGTTTACATCTTTCGAATAATAATATTGTGCTAGCCTTTCGAATGAAACCAACAAAGAAATTTTAAAAAATAAACTTTTATAATTAGGCGGACGTCAGCAATATCTTCCGCCTCTTTTGGCATTTACAACGCGTTCTTTCTATTAACACGGATCAACAACTTCCGTATTTTCGTATTTACAGCGAAGATTATATACGAGAGAAACACCAATAACTTAATGTCTTTTCTGAAATAATCCAATAAAGTTAGCATCAAACAACAACTTGCGGTCGTGTAGGTAGGTAATAATGACACCGTTAATCCCTTGATTAATGACCTAAAGGCTCGACACGCCAACTGTATAAACACAAGATTGTGAGCAGTTATCCATGTCGGTCGGTGTAGTCAGGTGTGACATAGGTAAAAAATCTCAAGGGCCGAACACCTGGGTAAATACTATGTATTTGATGAAACAGGGACATATTTCTGTTCGAGGAATAAGGGGTATTCGACGAAAAGCTGTTCGAGCTATCCGGGGTTTTGTTACATAGATTATATAGGGAGATGGTCGGGACCGTACGACCAGTTCGACGAATAGGGGGTATTCGAGGAATCCGGGTTCGAGTTAGAGGGGTTTTACTGTATAAGTTTTGTTTAATGATGCGCACTATGTTTTCTATATTTAGCATATCAAATAATTGACAAAATTTCCAGTTTCTGTTTTTAAGTAACTTATATATATCATATTAGGATGCATGGTTACCATAAAAACTGCAGCCGCAATGCTATACAACCGTTATATCTAATTGCATCAAGGAATTTGTACTCGATGTTTGAATTTCAACCTTAATTAGGAATTTGAAATATGACGTATTCGTGAAACAAAAAGGGCAAAAACCATACATGTAGTCCTTAATTAAGTTCATACGTTATACAACCCATGACAAAATATACGGATTTTTATGAAATGTCTACTTTCTGATCAAATAGATGGCAAATACATTCACAAGGAGAACTAACATGTAAAAAAAAAAAAAAAATCAGAAAATAAAAATGATGTGAAACCTATGGCAGCGACTAATATAAGGGAATTAGCAAAATACCATCCATCATGTAATCAGCAAAAATAGGTATGACAAACCTTGACATCGAACGCATACAACATGATATTTCCTACTTACATGCATATTTTTGTAAGTTTAACTTCTTTCCAAATCATCATATACAAACTGGTATGGTATATGATGTGACTTAGAGAGTGTTATAGGTGATATTTCATTCAATGGTGTACATACTGCAGGTTTAATTCTTGAGAATATGATATAAACAAATCACATATTTTCACGAAGAAGATTGTGATGCCGTAAGAATGTGCATTTTACAACACACATTTGCAGGAAATTTTCAACATTTTTTTCATTAATGTATTAATCATAATAAATGTTTTATAATATGATATTTCATCATGAGGACTATTCTATAATGTACATGTAATATTGATGAATTATTTAGTAAAATACTATAATTATTACTATAATTTCTAGTAAACTACTGACTACTATTATTCTACATGCACGCATGGTAAACTCCAGGTAAGTAGACGAAGTACATGTATCAGAAACTTGTATGAAACAGACTATAATTACACTTTCTTTGATCTTTTTACCTATTGTTATAGAATGTAGGCGTAGCGGGAACACACCGTTGTAACACTTAAACAAAATAAAGAATCTGAATCTGAACATCGATTTGTAAGGCACAAATACCTATGTACATGTCCGATACATGTTTAATATATTCTCAATTACAGATATAGTTCGGAATACACTTGGAAATAGGGATTTATACCATACATATATTGATGTACCTATCGTAGATGAATTGCCATCTCTGCATAATTATACACAATAAAATGTACATAATAAGTATATCCGCGGTGTTTAGAACTACATATACATGTACACGATTATTATATTGCTAATCACCAGTATATATCTTTGTCATTTAATTCTACTGTAATTTGGCGGTTATAATTATATATAACAAGTTTTTGAGAACCGTCATATCACAAATATTTCGACCAATTTGGTTTTGATGAAATAAATTCAGCTTTAATATAATACAGTACATCCGACGACTTGTTGATATTTCGCTCAAGTTCATTCATTAATGTCTTTACTTGAAAATAAAACATACACGGATCAGACGAAAAAAATGAGGCTGAAAATGTCAATGTCTTATACCAATAGCAGATATCAAGTATTGAAATCAGAATACTTCCGAATATAGCCAATGTCGTGCTGCGTTAATCTCTATACCTGTATACTGCTGTAACTAAAACGCGTGGTCAACCCTGGCTAATTAGGGGGCTAACCAGATTATGTAAGAAGGGTGTTTAGTGACATGTCACGCTTTGATGATTAGCACACGTCACGTGTCAAAATATCAGTCCACAGGTAAGTTATAGATGGACCATCATGTAATTGCCGTATAATGTCATATTCGTAAACAATTATAAGTCCTTGGTTTACAGTAAAATATACCGTTCGTACATAACATATACAAATGTAACCAGTGTATCAAGCACTACATGTATTTACTTCAGAAACACCCGTGTATGCACTTCAGAAACACCCATGTATGCATTTGTACATGAAGATATGTGTTTCTGGTTACATGTATATGTATTTTTATACCAGAAACTGCAAAATTATTTACAAATGGCATGTCGAGAAAGAACAATGCAAATGTAATGCACAATGTCAGGAATTTAACATTTCTGATAGTTGCTAGATTTCGGATATCCAATTCTTTAACCAATAATGATAATCTATATGACCAATAAATGTACTGTTGAAGATTGTTTAAAACGAAGAGAAACACGTTTACAACTATAAATGAATTGTGTATTATATAATTCAAACTCGCAGGTTTTTTTCTGTTTTTTAACCCCCCGCCCTAATTTTTGTCTATGATCTGCATGTATTGAACAACGAAATACATTATATACATATTTTGTTTCTTTTCGTTATGTTGAATTGGTTCTTGATTATACAGAAACATGTTCAAATGGATATGACCATTTTTTTCCGAATTCTTCTCCTTTTAAATTACATAGTGAAAATTGAATATTCTCGAAGTTTGATAATTAAGTAATTTGTTAAAACAGTGATTAGATTTCTAGTAAAAAGATACCGAGCCGTGCAGATAATGATAATTTCATTATTAAAATCTCTGCACAAGGTGATGCCTTTAGACTGCTTATACATGTGTATTTTAGCCTACTGTATAGACCACTACAATCCGCAGGTGTCACAACACTTGACCATTAACCGACTTATTAACAACATAATTATGGGTAATTGGAAGTCGTGGGAAACTTCCTGTAGCTTTCGCTGACCACAGGGGGTCCATCTCCATCCATACAGGTAAGAGTGACACGCGAGCTGATCCTCTGGTTGTACCTGGAAAACAAAGTACCTGGAAAGTGTTAATCAAACTGATACTACGACCAATCAAAACAATTCCCGCTCATCAGTCGGTGACTCTGTTGTCATGGCCTTGACTATTATCCAGTTTTATATGTCAACACGAAGAAAATAATTTTCAAGAATGAGTACCAGGTTTAGTTTTAAGTACTGCTAGTAACGACAGTGACCACTGTGCACACACACGGTCTACGTTAAAAAAGCTATGTTTTCAATCAAATGAAGTTGGTGATGGAAACTTAATTCCATAAGCAGATAAGCCGAGTTCTATTATTAATCAAGGTTAATCACATTTTACATTCGGTATATTACACCACGACAGAGACATACATAGTATACTATCTAAATCTCTGCGAAAGGATAGACCATTGATTATTTACTCATGATTACATGATAAGAACTGTGAACACTCGCTGTTTTCTGCCAGGTAAGGTAGGTCACTTATATCCGAGACATAAGAAACATATATTATTTCTTGAGACATAAATGGTATAAATAGCTATCTAAATCTCTATATGAAATAAAACAATTTGATTGAGTCGATTGATTGATATCAATTCCACTGGGATACCAACCTACAGGTATACAAGGGAGTCCATACAGGGATGTCACAGGTAGGTCTGATCAACCAACCGTGAAATACACACCCGTGTCAATGGTTGTCCCATGCCTTGTCCTGGGGCGTAGTACAGGTGTGAAGGCTATGTTACATAATTACACCGGACACCTGAGAATATGATGTGAATGATGAACAATTTAAAGTGCAACATTGGAGCGGTAGGACTACCACGTGCACGCGGCCAGTTATTTGGTTATTGTACGCAAAAAGCAAAGCTAGAATAAAACTAGAATAGTAAGTTTCGTATTCAATTTCGAGACCTCACATGAACCAAGCACTTAAAATCGTATACGTACATATGTATGCAGGCTAGTGCAGACCACATATTAATAGTTACAACATATATCTCAAGTTCCTTGTTCAACATTTATATTTGCATGTCGTTCTAAAGAGCCTGAATACATATGTAAGTTATGTTTGAATAGTTATTTATCGTTGAAAATGCCAACCAGAACACATTACATATGGTATCGAGAATCCTAAAATACTTAAAAGTGTTGCTTAAAATATGATGAAATGTAACTATCAATTGACTATTTTGCATATCATAAAGTGAATCTCAAAACATCTGACGAAAAAAATATTCAAAATACTAACTTTTTGACTCTGAAAACTGGACGAAATTCGAGATTTAGACACTGTATTATGCATATGGCTGCCGTGCGCTTGGAACACCGTAAGGTGCTTAGTAAGCTTGTATTATGAACAACATGCGAAATCAATAGTAAGGAAACATTTCTACTTCTCATTGTTTTGTTTAATCCAAACTGATTTCTGCTTAGAATGGATTTGTATCGCTTATTATTAAAGTAACCCGTATTCATGAATAGTCTGTTTCCTTATTATCAAAGTATCAATTTATTGCCCGCTCTGTGCATACTTTTTGCATAGTATAAATATATACTATCTGTATTAGGGCCATTATATCATTTTATTTATCTTGTACGTACAACTTAATATATATATTATACGTACAAGAAAGTACATGTATCATGAACGTACAACTCATCAGTATCTATGGCTTGTACATGTACATACAAGATATATATATATATATATAACACCTTATATGTATAAGATAAATAAAATGACATAGTGGCCCTAATACGCCGCCGTGGGCTTTAGATAATACGTATATTTTAAATTTAAAAGCATGTTTTCGTGATTTACTGAAAAAGTCCTTTCCTATCATTATAATACCATCAACATATTGGTGATGACTTACCTATATCTACACCGTAGACAATTCAAACAAATTTGCCTAATAATCCATCCAATCTGGTTTGTAATAAAGCTGTAATAAAATCGTTTGAATGTTTAAATTTTATGTATGTTCAGAAACTTCTACACATGATATGTTCAAAGGCCTATTGAACTCAGTTTCTGTCAGCTGTCAAACTAATGTCAAAACTTCTATTCTTCTGACCATAAACATATATCGACATTCTCAAAATGGTTTATTTATTCTAACACTGAAACACGATCGTAAGAGGTTTGGAACAATGTGATACTTGCGTCTATAGGAGAACTGTTGGTAATTATACGACAAAAGAGGGTAAGAGCTTCTGAGAAACTTTGAAATTACATGTATATCGCTGAAAATATCATCAGTTAAAACTAATGACGCAATATCAATTAACTATGCGATATTGTGTATACGTCATGTACATAAATGTATATCTGGATAATAATGTCGGTCACAATGTCTTCCTTTCCCGATGATTTCAATATAACTGCGTTCGAAATATATATTTCTGGTTCAATCCTATATACCCCGTGACTTCCGGTAGAGATAGACTATCAAAAGATTTAAAATACAAATGAAACTAGAAATTTTGTTTTATGATTTAGACCTCGTAAGCCAGACAGAAGTAACCAAATGATGTCAACGAGGTCAGTTTATTAATTCTGATCATGGAATCACTGCTTATTCGTGTTTGTGTCATTATAAAGATATAAAAAGCAAGACCATCAGCGTGTGAATGTCATTATGACACATGTATTCATCTGCTAAATTTTGGGACAAAATTGTTAAAGGGTTAAAATCTAGATGCAGATAGTTGTGCATAGATCTATTTAGTTTTATTAGAAAATATAAAGCGTACCAAGTAGTACACATGATTATTGATCATTGAGTAATTTCACCAACGTACGTTTGGAATCCATGTCAGATTTAAGACTATTTATATATGTTTTCCGAGTATTTTGTTCTGCTATATATTTGAAAATTATAGCTTGTTTTTAAAAAATGTCATTATCAACAGGGACATGTGTAATCAAAACAACATAATCCTTGATCCCGGTATACGGTTGGCAATGCAACTATACAAAGTACACGAAAGATTACACTAACGTAATTGAAACGTACATGGTATGGATGTAAGAGTAAAAGCTCTTTCATTCTTCCGGAATCGTTATTTTGTATAATAGATAATATGATTTCCCGATGTTTCACTCTGTACTTGTATATGTCTGTTCCAAATAAATGTCACAATGACCCTATTCAACTACAAGATACTACAATAGGAATTTGTACTTACCGTGAACATTCAGCGTAATTCTAACATCTTCCTGTAAACAATTCATTTATGTGCACATATAGTCTTGATGTCGATTCTTTTCCATTTTGTTAAAATAGATTATGAATATGAAAAAAGAAAATGATATACATTGTATAAGACTTACCATGCCATGACTTTTCGAAACTGCTTAAATGTCGTACTAGTAACTGTTCCCGCTCCGAGACAGATATGATCGGCGGGCGAATCCGCTCTGAGGGCGAGCGGTCTCGCTCCATGAGCGGGCGAATCCGCTCTAGGAACGAGCAGCCGAACTCGCTCTACGAGCGGGCGAACCCGCTCGTAGAGCGGGGAGGACAGCGGGCGGATCCGCTCTGTGAGCGATGGATCATCCTCCCGTCCCGCCGCGATTTCGCTCCAACCTCGCCGCGATCCCGCTCAAATTCCAAGCGAAAGCTCGAGCGATTTTTCGCCCGCGGAGCTATTTACTCCCAAATCACCCTTCGGGTACTGTACCGTAAATATATTTTGTTTAACTCCCTAATTTAACACTGTACACTTAGTATACTAAATTAAATATTTAAATGCAAAACCAATTTCTTCATTCCTTTGTTTGGGTTCTTCATTCACAGCATCTATGAGTGGCCTTGGCTCTTTGATTATACTTATGTCTATGCTATCATGATTGGAACTTCCGTTTTCTTAAACAATTTGGAGTTTTAACTTAATTTAAAACTATGTAGGAATGTTTTTGAAGTTGGCAGAACAACAGTTTATTTTGCAGGTATACTTAAAACTGAAGAAGTAATATTTCAAGTTGTTATCTTCTTGTTTACCATGTGTACCAAAACATCAAGCACTTAAAAACCTGTCATTTTTATGATATCATCAAAACTATGTACACAGCTATTACAAAACCATCTTCTTTTTGCTATTTAGTAAGCTGATTTTCTCCCTTATACCTCTCAACCTTTGAGTAAATCTTTGTGTTTTGTTTGCTGAACAGATCTCCTTTTGTCCCCTAATACAGACTACTTTTAGCCTTTGTTTGATGTTGGCCCCTTTGAGTTAGCTCAAATCTGTATTTGTTCAGCATTTAACAAAACTGAAACTTGAAATTATAGTCTGAGGAAAGTTTAATAAATACAATTTACCTGATTGATTCATATCACTCCTAGCTTGGGTATTATAACAGTCCTTAGTGTTATTTACAGGGAAAAGGGAGCGGACCAAACCGGAATACCAAGAGGACACCAACTGTACAGTAGCGTTCATGTCAGAGTGCAGTGCCATGCAGAAGTGTAAAGACGCGTGTAAGTCCATGGGGGCCAGTCAATACCGATGGTTTCACGATCACGGCTGCTGTCAGTGTGTCGGCCATACATGTCTCAACTACGGACTTAACAGTCCACGTTGCTCCAACTGTCCCCCGCCGGAGGAGGTAGATAATGTGGAACAAGAGGAGAAGATCATCCAGAAGATGAACAGAATAGATAAGGAGGTGATGGAAATGGAAGAGGAAATCGAGGATGAATTTGATGATGATGATGATGATGATGACGACGATAATGGTGATGATGAACCAGAGGTTGATACAAATCTTTAAATGTTGTGAATATATCACAGAAAATTAGCATTAAATATTTTGAAATAATGTTCTTTAGAGTAAAAACTTTTAATGTCATCTTAAGGTGGCTTTACATTGTTTAGGAGAATTCATGCCTATACTGCTCTGTTGTAGCTTACATTTTACATACAATATGTAAGGAACAGCATGGTTCTTAAACACCCAGAGTTATGCATCAAGCATATCTGACAATTGCTACGATGTTAAGAGATAGGAGTTCTGTTACAGAATAAAATTATGTTTATTTATTATACAGATCCTATTAATCTCACAATATGTGCACATGATGTAGCAAGCTTATCCACTGAATTACATGAATGAAAGTTTTCAAAATTGATACTGAGTTCAATGTTTTTGGAATTGTTTTCCCTAAATACTTGTTAATTTCATGAACATGTTTAATATTGGCGAATTGAAAAAAAGGATGTTTAGTATTTAAGATTTGGACAATTTCATCCATGTTATACTGCAATTTAGACCATCTCTAGTATGTTAAATCTAGATCACTTGTATGTTAAGTCTAGATCACTTGTACGTTAAGTCTAGATCACTTGTATGTTAAGTCTAGATCTCTTGTACGTTGAGTCTAGATCACTTGTACGTTAAGTCTAGATCACTTGTATGTTAAGTCTAGATCACTTGTACGTTGAGTCTAGATCACTTGTACATTAAGTCTAGATCACTTGTACGTTAAGTCTAGATCACTTATACGTTAAGTCTAGATCACTTGTACATTAAGTCTAGATCACTTGTACGTTAAGTCTAAATCACTTGAATTTTAAGTCTAGATCACTTGTACGTTACGTCTAGATCACTTGTACGTTAAGTCTAGATCACTTTTACGTTAAGTCTAGATCACTTGTACGTTGAGTCTAGATCACTTATACGTTGAGTCTAGATCACTTGTACGTTGAGTCTAGATCACTTGTACATTAAGTCTAGATCACTTGTACATTAAGTCTAGATCACTTGTACGTTAAGTCTAAATCACTTGTATGTTAAGTCTAGATCTCTTGTATGTTAAGTCTAAATCACTTGTACGTTAAGTCTAGATCACTTGTATGTTAAGTCTAGATCTCTTGTACGTTAAGTCTAAATCACTTGAATGTTAAGTCTAGATCACTTGTACGTGAAGTCTAGATCACTTGTACGTTAATTCTGGATCACTTGTACGTTAAGTCTAGATCACTTGTATGTTAAGTCTAGATCATTTGTACGTTAAGTCTAGATCACTTGTACATTAATTCTGGATCATTTGTGGGTTAAGTCTAGATCACTTGTACGTTCTGCACTTGCATGTTTACCATTTCAACAGAAGTATGGCACATTATATGCACCCAAAAGAATTAAACCAAGGTTATTGGTAGACTAGTAGTATTTTTAATTGATGACCAATCTAATGTGCCAGTATTTGATCTTTTGTTTCATTATCATATGTGTAATTTGTTTTAGAATATTTCATGTTTGCACTCTGTTAGGCTTTACAGATGTGATCTGTGGAAGAGTTATCCCCCTACTGATTACATAAGCCTGTCATTCAGTTTACCCATTTTAAGCAACTAAAATACCATGCAAGTGTAAGGTATGTAGCACAAGTTTACATCTCGCTATAAGTAGCATATCCTTAAGTCTCTCTGTCAAAGTAAAGTAGCATACACCCTGAAGTCTCTCTGTCAAAGTAAAGTAGCATACACCCTTAAGTCTCTCTGTCAAAGTAAAGTAGCATACACCCTTAAGTCTCTCTGTCAAAATAAAGTAGCATACACCCTTAAGGCAACATGTAACTGTACATTCTGTGTCATGTATCCATAGCATTGAGATAATTTGTATTAAACAATGTTTCATGCATTGTTTTGGTAAACAAATGTAAGATCATGGACGTACAAATGTAATCTGATTATCATCTTCATTGAAAGGCATCTGATAAATCTTCAACGTTTAATTACCCAACCATGTATATATATATTTATATTTAGTTGCAATTTTAAAGGGTTTTATTTTTTGACCGTTGAGTTACAATGTAAGTCTATTCTCATTATACATTGACACTCTATATAGATATTAATGATTATTGAAATGCTGTCTGGTAAATCTTCAGTCATACTTAACAGCTGTTTTAGATAGTACTTGTTATGTATATTTTATCCAATTATTCCAAGTTTTAAATCTTAATTACGTGAAAGTGATGAAAAGAATATTGTTAAGTAGATAAGAAAGTCAATCGAAATAAGTGCTACAAATTGCTGTTTAGAATTTTTAGCTCGCCTATTCGAAGAATAGGGGCAGCTAATGTTGTCACCCCGGCGTCGGCGTCAGCGTTGGCGTCCCATTTCACGTTAAAGTTTTTGAGCAAGTTTCTGTTTCGTCAATTGTTTAAGCTTAAGTCATCATAAATGTTTATGATTTTATTTTCCTAATGTGTATGGATGCTGAACGTGATAATACAACCAATTTGGGGCCCTTTAGGGGTTTTTTGAGCCTGTTAATTTGTCATATTTCCATGTTAAAGTTTTTGAGCAAGTTTCTATTTTGTCTATTGTTTAAGCATAAGTCATCATAAATGTTTATGATTTTATTTTCCTAATGTGTATGGATGCTGAACGTGATAATACAACCAATTTGGGGCCCTTTAGGGGGTTTTTGAGTCTGTTAATTTGTCATATTTCCATGTTTAAATAGTAAATACTTGAACATCAACTTCTTCTGAATAGGCGAGCTTTGCTGTTCTCCAACAGCTCTTGTTTTATTTTGTTTTAACACCCCCCCCCTTCAATTATTAAACAATGGGACAAAATTCTTTTTCTGCTGAGTATAGAATAGTTACTGTAAGGTCATTTTACAAAACCAGTCAGGTTGACAATAGTAAGGTGAATAGCCCCATTATTATAAAAGGATACAAAAGGAAACACTTGATGGACAGAGATCAAACAAGATAATGTAAACTGAGTAATCTCACCAAGGGTTGTCTAACACTATACCCACAAACCTCCAAACTGCTACATGCAAATAAGGTGCTAAAATAAATTTGTGGGTTTAAAGAGGCATGCTTTTATCTTTATATGATTTACATTGATCTTCCTAATATTTGTGTATTTATCCCTTTATTAGTTTTTAATTTGAAAAAAAACCTTTTGTAATCTTTATTATTGTGATGTTATTTTACACTGTATACATCAAAATTTTACACCGTTGTGCATTTACACATATATTTATGACATTTATGATAACAATGTGGTTACAAAATGCGCCTCAATATTAGCTGAAGTCAGCAAACAAGCTGCTTCTGTGAACTGGCAACAGGTGAACAATTTTAAAAATACATAAGGAAGTCATCACTGTTGTAATTCTATAAAAGAACGATTGAGAAAGCTATGGACTAATCCAGTAAGTATGTACAGTGGAACTGATCCAGTAAGTATGTACAGTGGAACTAATCCAGTAAGTATGTACTGTGGAAATAATCCAGTAAGTATGTACAGTGGAACACTGGAACTAATCCAGTAAGTATGTACAGTGGAAATAATCCAGTAAGTTTGTACAGTGGAACTAATCCAGTAAGTATGTACAGTGGAAATAATCCAGTAAGTATGTACAGTGGAAATAATCCAGTAATTATGTACAGTGGAAATAATCCAGTAAGTATGTGCAGTGGAACTAATCCAGTAAGTATGTGCAGTGGAACTAATCCAGTAAGTATGTACAGTGGAACTAATCCAGTAAGTATGTACAGTGGAACTAATCCAGTAAGTATGTACAGTGGAACTAATCCAGTAAGTATGTACAGTGGAACTAATCCAGTAAGTATGTACAGTGGAACTAATCCAGTAAGTATGTACAGTGGAAATAATCCAGTAAGTATGTACAGTGGAAATAATCCAGTAAGTATATACAGTGGAAATAATCCAGTAAGTATGTACAGTGGAAATAATCCAGTAAGTATATACAGTGGAACTAATCCAGTAAGTATATACAGTGGAACTAATCCAGTAAGTATGTACAGTGGAACTAATCCAGTAAGTATGTACAGTGGAACTCGGTTAATACAAACTCCAAGGGACCGAGATAAAACTTCGAGTTATCCGAGTGTTCAAATTAAGCCAGTTCTCAAGTCTAATGACAATCTTTTTAATATATAAATCTACTAGTTCCGTGTCGTAAAATGATATGTAAGCAAGGAAGATATCAAAATTGTCGATGGTGGTTGCAAAATTATAACAATGAAACCGAAATTATTCAAAATATTGATTCATCAACTGCAGTCCTAACAAATTTCTCACGCACATATAAATATCAGACATAACTTATATTATGTAAGTGAGCTGACACAGGTGTTAATAGGAAGTTATACAGAAAGCAACTCTATGCATGTCAACTCAAATGATAGTGGCTGGTGAACGGCGTAAAGTCTACTTTGCTGAGTAAAAATTTCAATGCACTGACATTGTTCTGGCCTCAATAATTATAATTACTCTGTAATAATAGTGATTGTGTATGTCTCAAAGTTGTGATTGCATTTGTAACACAGTGCCAGGAGGCAAGAGACTAGTTATGCTCGAGTGATCCCACAATGCAAGTTTAGGCAACTGAAAGCACCTGTTTTGATCGCAATGATACGAACGTTAACATTTTATATCTGAATTTTTTCATTTGGACCTAAAATTTACTTTGTAATATCCAAGTTTTTTGAGTTTTCCAAATTTAAATTTTCCGAGTTTTTTAAACAAAGATATAGAGGGAATTTGGTCGGGACCCGCAAAGTACTTCGTATTAAGCCGGGTTGTTTAATTAGCCGAGTTCATATCAAACAAATTCCACTGTACATGTATCCAGAGGATTTCATATCATTATCATTGGATTTAATTTTGTGTAATTTTTGTGTTAGATGTAAATGATATATTACACAGGTAGCTCTAGATATATAATGTAGAAATTATAATTTCACAGAATCCAGCATTTTGACAATTCTGTTATAGTGAGTTTTGTCCAATAATGAATGTCAAGCATTATTATTCATTTGTTTTCTGATTTAGGTTATGTATATTTTTGTATTTTATTACCTTGACTAACTTACGTTACTATCTTTTTTCTGTATCAAAATATTATTGATGTTACAACACATGGTTTAAAAAAATCTGTGAAAAATAAAGATAAAAGGAACAAAGGGGAATAACTCTAACAGTTTTACTGAGGAAAATAATTTGAAGAATCTTCTATGAATTCCTGTATTTATTACATTTACCAACTTATTCGTTTAAATACCCCTATATCACAATTTTAAAAGAATATGTAATTTGTATAGTGAAATATTCTGTACCTGGTACAATGGCCAACTGATGTTTGTTCAAATTCATTCATTCTATTCTTCAGTTGTTTTTATTACTTTTCAAATGTTGAATTTCATTGGATGTGAATGTTGTCAATGTAATTTATTATATTTTTGTACATTTGTACATCTGTAATACCAAAATTTCATTGCCTTCTGTGTGACTTTCATCAATTCTAGACCAAAGAAATAAACACCACATTAGTAGTCATACACCTTGTTTTGTGTTATCTTTGCTGTGTAAGTCGTGGGTTTGTGTTGTCTTTACTGTGTAAGTCGTGGGTTTGTGTTATCTTTGCTGTGTTAGTCGTGGGTTTGTGTTATCTTTTCTGTGTAAGTCGTGGGTTTTGTGTTATCTTTTCTGTGTAAGTCGTGGGTTTGTGTTATCTTTGCTGTGTAAGTCGTGGGTTTGTGTTGTCTTTACTGTGTAAGTCGTGGGTTTGTGTTATCTTTACTGTGTAAGTCGTGGGTTTGTGTTATCTTTACTGTGTAAGTCGTGGGTTTGTGTTATCTTTGCTGTGTAAGTCGTGGGTTTGTGTTATCTTTACTATGTAAGTCGTGGGTTTGTGTTATCTTTCCTGTGTAAGTCGTAGATTTGTGTTATCTTTGCTGTGTAAGTCGTGGGTTTGTGTTATCTTTACTGTGTAAGTCGTGGATTTGTGTTATCTTTACTGTGTAAGTCGTGGGTTTGTGTTATCTTTACTGTGTAAGTCGTGGGTTTGTGTTATCTTTACTGTGTAAGTCGTGGGTTTGTGTTATCTTTACTGTGTAAGTCGTGGGTTTGTGTTATCTTTACTGTGTAAGTCGTGGGTTTGTGTTATCTTTACTGTGTAAGTCGTGGGTTTGTGTTATCTTTACTGTGTAAGTCGTGGGTTTGTGTTATCTTTACTGTGTAAGTCGTGGGTTTGTGTTATCTTTACTGTGTAAGTCGTGGGTTTGTGTTATCTTTACTGTGTAAGTCGTGGGTTTGTGTTATCTTTACTGTGTAAGTCGTGGGTTTGTGTTATCTTTACTGTGTAAGTCGTGGGTTTGTGTTATCTTTACTGTGTAAGTCGTGGGTTTGTGTTATCTTTACTGTGTAAGTCGTGGGTTTGTGTTATCTTTACTGTGTAAGTCGTGGGTTTGTGTTATCTTTACTGTGTAAGTCGTGGGTTTGTGTTATCTTTACTGTGTAAGTCGTGGGTTTGTGTTATCTTTACTGTGTAAGTCGTGGGTTTGTGTTATCTTTACTGTGTAAGTCGTGGGTTTGTGTTATCTTTACTGTGTAAGTCGTGGGTTTGTGTTATCTTTTCTGTGTAAGTCGTGGGTTTGTGTTATCTTTCCTGTGTAAGTCGTGGGTTTGTGTTGTCTTTACTGTGTAAGTCGTGGGTTTGTGTTATCTTTCCTGTGTAAGTCGTCGGTTTGTGTTGTCTTTGTTGTCTTTACTGTGTAAGTCGTAGGTTTGTGTTTTCTTTGTTGTGTAAGTCGTGGGTTTGTGTTATCTTTCCTGTGTAAGTCGTGGGTTTGTGTTGTCTTTACTGTGTAAGTCGTGGGTTTGTGTTTTCTCTTACCCCAGATAGGGATATCCACAGTTTTACCGGTGTGAGATTTTTCTATCTCACCCTAGGGTAAAGGCAAGCTTCACGAGATCTTTGCACCTGCCCCACAATGGTATGAAGTCACGACAACAGTATCATGACGTCGCGGTAATAGTATTATAACGTCACAACAATGAAATGACGTCACAAAGGCAGCGAAGACAGCGACATATTGTGGTCAAGTCATCCTCGATTGCATAAGATTCTTAAGCTGTCACACACTCAGCACAGCCTTGTGTTTGACAACTTAAGAATGTAACTCCTCGGGTTGAGATTCTCCTGTTTCACTCCAAAGGGGGTGAAAGATTTTATTGATCTTTCCTGTGTAAGTCGTGGGTTTGTGTTGTCTTTACTGTGTAAGTCGTGGGTTTGTGTTATCTTTCCAGTGTAAGTCGTGGGTTTGTGTTGTCTTTGTTGTGTAAGTCGTGGGTTTGTGTTATCTTTCCTGTGTAAGTCGTGGGTTTGTGATGTCTTTACTGTGTAAGTCGTGGGTTTGTGTTTTCTCTTACCCCAGATAGGGATATCCACAGTTTTACCGGTGTGAGATTTTTCTATCTCACCCTAGGGTAAAGGCAAGCTACACGAGATCTTTGCACCTGCCCCACAATGGTATGAAGTCACGACAACAGTATCATGACGTCGCGGTAATAGTATTATAACGTCACAACAATTAAATGACGTCACAAAGACAGCGAAGACAGCGACATTTTGTGGTCAAGTCATCCTCGCTTGCATAAGATTCTTAAGCTGTCGCACACTCAGCACAGCCTTGTGTTTGACAACTTAAGAATGTAACTCCTCGGGTTGAGATTCTCCTGTTTCACTCCAAAGGGGGTGAAAGATTTTATTGATCTTTCCTGTGTAAGTCGTGGGTTTGTGTTATCTTTCCTGTGTAAGTCGTGGGTTTGTGTTATCTTTGCTGTGTAAGTCGTGGGTTTGTGTTATCTTTGCTGTGTAAGTAGTGGGTTTGTGTTATCTTTACAATGTAAGTCGTGGGTTTGTATTATCTTTCCTGTGTAAGTCGTGGGTTTGTGTTGTCTTTGTTGTCTTTACTGTGTAAGTCGTGGGTTTGTGTTTTCTTTGTTATGTAAGTCGTTGGTTTGTGTTACCTTTCCTGTGTAAGTCGTGGGTTTGTGTTGTCTTAACTGTGTTAGTCGTGGGTTTGTGTTATCTTTCCTGTTTAAGTCGTGGGTTTGTGTTGTATTTGCTGTATAAGTCGTGGTTTTGTGCTATCTTTACTGTGTAAGTCGTGGGTTTGTGTTATCTTTACTGTGTAAGAGGTGGATTTGTGTTATCTGTACTGTGTAAGCCGTGGATTTGTGTTATCTTTACTGTGTAAGTCGTGGGTTTGTGTTATCTTTACTATGTAAGTCGTGGGTTTTGTGTTATTTTTACTGTGTAAGTCGTGGGTTTGTGTTATCTTCACTGTGTAAATCGTGGGTTTGTGTTATCGTGGGTTTGTGTAGTCTTTACTGTGTAAGTCGTGGGTTTGTGTTATCTTTACTGTGTAAGTCGTGGGTTTGTGTTATCTTTACTGTGTAAGTCGTGGGTTTGTGTTATCTTTACTGTGTAAGTCGTGGGTTTGTGTTATCTTTACTGTGTAAGTCGTGGGTTTGTGTTATCTTTACTGTGTAAGTCGTGGGTTTGTGTTATCTTTACTATGTAAGTCGTGGGTTTGTGTTATCTTTACTGTGTAAGTCGTGGGTTTGTGTTATCTTTGTTGTGTAAGTCGTGGGTTTGTGTTATCTTTGCTGTGTAAGTCGTGGGTTTGTGTTGTCTTTGTTGTCTTTACTGTGTAAGTCGTGGGTTTGTGTTTTCTTTGTTGTGTAAGTCGTGGGTTTGTGTTATCTTTCCTGTGTAAGTCGTGGGTTTGTGTTGTCTTTACTGTGTAAGTCGTGGGTTTGTATTATCTTTCCTGTGTAAGTCGTGGGTTTGTGTTGTCTTTGTTGTCTTTACTGTGTAAGTCGTGGGTTTGTGTTTTCTTTGTTGTGTAAGTCGTGGGTTTGTGTTATCTTTCCTGTGTAAGTCGTGGGTTTGTGTTGTCTTTACTGTGTAAGTCGTTGGTTTGTGTTTTCTCTTACCCCAGATAGGGATATCCACAGTTTTACCGGAGTGAGATTTTTCTATCTCACGCTAGGGTAAAGGCAAGCTACACGAGATCTTTGCACCTGCCCCACAATGGTATGAAGTCACGACAACAGTATCATGACGTCGCGGTAATAGTATTATAACGTCACAACAATGAAATGACGTCACAAAGACAGC